>OU015469.1:3980754-3993254 GCA_907164805.1 Brachyptera putata
GTTCATCCGGGAAGCCACTACGATTGTTTATGCTTTAGTTGACGCTGAAAATGGTGACAAAACATGCATCTCGCGTTACATACACCACTTGATTACTGCTTGAGGTATTGTATCGCGTGGTATCGATGTGCTCGTAACAGAACTGGCTTTGGGCTGAGCTGAGAATAAACAGTTCAACTTCAAGCGTTTGGTACACAAGGCCGGGGAAAGTCACGCAATTATTCTCGTGAATCGAGGTAACAGAAACTATTCATTTGTATCAAAAGGCTTCAGGTATGCTGATGAAAAATAGCTTAACTGATAGAAAGATTCAACCCACCAATTTATCAATTATCATCTTCATGCTAACAATTATCTGATGGTATTCGTGTATGTAACGGATTAACGCATTCTCCAACTGGTTATCCAGAATTCTCTCGTCATTTTCAACTTTTCATTCAATTTCAAATATTCAATATATTATCTTACCCTTGATACATCAATGAATGACACAATATTTCATACAATTCTGTGGAATGGGTTTCACTTGAATAACTGTCTTCATTGTTCCAGAAATCATCGACAAAATTATTTAGTTAAGTATTGTGCATGTCTGTCATTTGTTCATAAGACTATTGTCCATACACAATTATACATTCATCAGAACCGTTCACGAGAGAAGGCTCGAGACACCCGCGCGCCAGTGGTGTGGGATAGGGGGGACGGTCGCTCGGAACCTTTATGTCTCGTGCTACGAGTTACACACGAGAGAAGGCTCGAGACATCCGCGCGTTAGTGGTGTGGGATAGGGGGGACGGTCGCTCGGAACCTTCATCTCTCCTGAACACAAGTTACACACGAGAGAAGGCTTGAGACACCCGCGCGCCAGTGGTGTGGGATAGGGGGGACGGTCGCTCGGAACCTTTATGTCTCGTGCTACGAGTTACACACGAGAGAAGGCTCGAGACATCCGCGCGTTAGTGGTGTGGGATAGGGGGGACGGTCGCTCGGAACCTTCATCTCTCCTGAACACAAGTTACACACGAGAGAAGGCTTGAGACACCCGCGCGCTAGTGGTGTGGGATAGGGGGGACGGTCGCTCGGAACCTCCATGTCTCGTGACACAAGTTACACACGAGAGAAGGCTTGAGACACCCGCGCGCTAGTGGTGTGGGATAGGGGGGACGGTCGCTCGGAACCTCCATGTCTCGTGCTACAAGTTACACACGAGAGAAGGCTTGAGACACCCGCGCGCTAGTGGTGTGGGATAGGGGGGACGGTCGCTCGGAACCTCCATGTCTCGTGGTACAAGTTACACATGAGAGATGGCTCGAGACACCCGCGCGCTAGTGGTGTGGGGTAGGGGGGACGGTCGCTCGGAACCTTCATGTCTCGTGGTACAAGTTACACACGAGAGATGAAGGCTTGAGACACCCGCGCGCTAGTGGTGTGGGGTAGGGGGGACGGCCGCTCGGAACCTTCATCTCTCGTGCTACAAGTTACACACGAGAGATGAAGGCTTGAGACACCCGTGCGCTAGTGGTGTGGGATAGGGTGGACGGTCGCTCGGGACCTCCACCTCGCGTGGATAGAACTCTGATAACCAGCCTAGTTATTCTAGTAGTTCTCGTTGGAACTATTCATGCATCTGATGTTCCGTGTTCTGCGAACCCGACTGAACTGGACAGAAGCACAGAGTGTGTTAGATTGCGCGATTAATACAGATACAATCGTATCCACGGAAGAAAGGTAATTGTAATACGCTTCATGCAGTCGCTATTTATGAACTCACTGCAAATGTCAAGTTTTACTACTTTTGAAAGACGTAGTTTTGTTTCGTATCGTAAACCCTGGGACATTTTACTTTCTCCAGCTGGATATTCTATGTTTTTTTTTTGTTAATCGCAGATTAATTTTTGATTTTAATAAATGTAATATTTTGTCTCCGTGTTGAATTTCGATGTTGTTTTCTCATGTTATTTGTCCAGGGGATTCAATATCGGGACTTAAATGTAAATACGAAGTTATGTAAGCCATCATGTCATTGTATCATTGTGTTGGGCCTGAGGTTAGTTCCAGCAAAATACGCGTCAGCAATGAGGGTTCTCGAAGAATCCTACTCGACACTCCGTTCGTCTGGTCGATGCTTGACGACCGAAGTTTCTGAGATTCAACTAGTCTACAAGAGGACACTAGGAATGTTGGACCGATGGCAACCAGGGGATCCAAGTGACGTCACACAAGGCTAAAGACTCGCTCAGTATCTGATGTAGGCCTTGGGTTAGTCGAGGGTGATATCTAGTCTACGAGCCCGGAGGACAAGGAAATACGGACTTCCAGAACACGGAGATAGTAGTAGTCTGTCGTGGGAGACCGTGGGACCTGACGGGGTACGAACCAGATAGGCCTACAGACAACTGTATAACGCAGGATGGAGCAGTGACTAGCAACAAGAGAAGACAGGCCACAACACGGTTTTCATCTTTGAAGACTTGCGTGTCCGAGTCGTGTCTGAGTCGTGTCCTAGCCGTGTCCTGGTCGTGTCTGAGTCGTGTCCGAGTCGTGTCTGAGTCGTGTCCAAGTCGTGTCCGAGTCGTGTCCGAGTCGTGTTCTAGCCGTGTCCTAGTCGTGTCCGAGTCGTGTCCGAGTCGTGACCCAGCCGTGTCCTAGTCGTGTCCTAGTCGTGTCCTAGTCGTGTCCTAGTCGTGTCCGAGTGGTGTCCTAGTCGTGTCCGAGTCGTGTCCGAGTCGTGGCCGAGTCTTGTCCTAGCCGTGTCCTAGTCGTGTCCGAGTCGTGTCCGAGTCGTGACCTAGCCGTGTCCGAGTCGTGTCCTAATCGTGTCCTAGTCGTGTCCTAGTCGTGTCCGAGTGGTGTCTTAGTCGTGTCCGAGTGGTGTCTGAGTCGTGTCCTAGTCGTGTCCGAGTCGTGTTCAAGTCTTGTCCTAGCCGTGTCCTAGTCGTGTCCGAGTCGTGTCCGAGTCGTGACCTAGCCGTGTCCGAGTCGTGTCCTAATCGTGTCCTAGTCGTGTCCTAGTCGTGTCCGAGTGGTGTCTTAGTCGTGTCCGAGTGGTGTCTGAGTCGTGTCCGAGTCGTGTCCGAGTCGTGTTCAAGTCGTGTCCGAGTCGTGTCCGAGTCGTGTCCTAGCCGTGTCCGAGTCGTGTCCAAGTCGTGTCCGAGTCTTGTCCAAGTCGTGTCCTAGGCGTGTCCGAGTGGTGTCTTAGTCGTGTCCGAGCCGTGTCCTAGTCGTGTCCGAGTCGTGTCCTGACCGTGTCCGAGTCGTGTCCTAGTCGTGTTAGTCGTGTCCGAGTCGAGTCCGAGTCGTGTACAAGTCGCGTCCGAGTCGTGTCCAAGTCGTGTCCTAGCCGTGTCCGAGTCGTGTACTTGTCGTGTCCTAGTCGTGTCCTAGTCGTGTCCTGGTCGTGTCTGAGTCGTGTCTGAGTCGTGTCCTAGTCATGTCCCAGCCGTGTCCTAGCCCTGTCTGAGTCGTGTCCTAGCCGTGTCCGAGTCGTGTCCTGGCGTGTCCTAATCGTATCCGAGTCGTGTCTGAGCCGTGTCCAAGTCGTATCCGAGTCGTGTCCGAGTCGTGTCCTAGCCCAGTCCGAGTCGTGTCCGAGTCGTGTCCGAGTCGTGTCCGAGTCGTGTCCGAGTCGTCCTAGTCGTGTTAGTCGTGTCCTAGCCCTGTCCGAGTCGTGTCCTAGTCGTGTCCGAGTTGTGTCCTAGTCGTGTCCGAGTCGTGTCCGAGTCGTGTCCGAGTCGTGTCTGAGTCGTGTCTGAGTTGTGTCTGAGTCGTTTCCTAGTCGTGTCCTAGTCGTGTCTGAGTTGTGTCTGAGTCGTGTACAAGTCGTGTCCGAGTCGTGTCTGAGTCGTGTCTGAGACGTGCCGAGTCGTGTCTGAGTCGTGTCTGAGTCGTTTCCTAGTCGTGTCCTAGTCGTGTCTGAGTCGCGTCCGAGTCGTGTCCTAGTCGTGTCTGAGTTGTGTCTGAGTCGTTTCCGAGCCGTGTCCTAGTCGTGTCCGAGTCGTGTCCTGACCGTGTCCGAGTCGTGTCCTAGTCGTGTTAGTCGTGTCCCAGTCGTGTCCTAGTCGTGTCCTAGTCGTGTCCGAGTTGTGTCCTAGTCGTGTCTGAGTCGTGTCTGAGACGTGCCGAGTCGTGTCTGAGTCGTGCCGAGTCGTGTCTGAGTCGTGTCTGAGTCGTTTCCTAGTCGTGTCCCAGTCGTGTCTGAGTCGCGTCCGAGTCGTGTCCCAGTCGTGTCCGATTCGTGTCCGATTCGTGTCCGAGTCGTGTCCGAGTCGTGTCTGAGTCGTGTCCTAGCCATGTCCGAGTCGTGTCCGAGTCGTGTCCAAGTCGTGTCCGTGGCGTCAGTGGCGTCAGTGGCGTAAATGAATGCAAAGAACGAGTGAGCCACACTCGACGTAAAATATAAAAACGTTACTAAACCTAATTGATAATTTCTCAATGACCTATATCATTTGTTGAATTTCTTGCATTGTTATAAAAAACAATGAGATCTCAATATTGCAGTCGAGGTAATTTTGAGAAACGAAATTTGACGTCTTTATAATTATTATTTTTTGTTTCCATCGATTGGTCAATCAATCGACGGACTGAATGATAAATTAACATTACTGAAGCATTATGAAGATTTTTTGATTCTTTATTTTGAAGTTGATAAAACTTGTCATCAATCATCGAGATCTATCTTCTGGTTGTCAAGTCCTACAGATATACGATGATAAGCAGGCTTAGATGAGTGTTAGCGGAGATTTCCATGCAACTCTCACCGAGCTTTGTCTGTGTGTTTGTTTGTTTGTTTGTTTGTAAGCACTGCACAGGTCGCAGGGTTTGACCGATCGACATGAAACTTTTTTTCTATACGCAAACTTATCCAACTTGGAACTGTATACTTTTGGGGTCAAATCGATTGGACCATTTTTGAGAAACATCATCTCAGAGTTTCTTAAAACCCCATAAGATTAGGCTGGGCGGAAAGAAATTGAAAAATAAAATCTCTCCAATATAATTCAAATTTTCCTCAAATGTGAACACAGAAATAATACACATTAATACAAATTGACGTTCGATTCGGACCAGCCGTTTCGAAGATAATAATTTAATACATGTTTCTTATTGATAGAGAATATAGAAATACTAGTGAAGAAATATTGCATTGGTTAATTCACGGCTTCCCAGATCCATTGGCTTCGGATAAAGTTCATTTTATGTGATCAAGGTGTGTAGAGTTTCGCTCATCTCACAACGCGTATTCCGCGTTTGCCTGGTCTATGTGACTGTTGAGTCGGTGGACGACGGTCTCGTTTAGCGGAGCGATTGTTTAACGAGCCGCGGTGACTTGCGAGGATGACGTCATGGGGGTCCCGAGGGGATGCGCGACTAGCTCCGCCAGGATAATTAAATGTCATGTACTAGACATGCAAGATCCTCGAGGAAGACACAAATATGGCATTTCGATTAGTGTGGAGTTGTATATGTAGGAAAGAAGACAGCCGAGCGCCAGTAGTGTGGGGTAGGGGGGACGGTCGCTCGGAACCTTCATCTCTCGTGGACACAAGTTACACACGAGAGAAGGCTTGAGACACCCGCGCGCTAGTGGTGTGGGATAGGGGGGACGGTCGCTCGGAACCTTCATGTCTCGTGGACACATTAGTATATAGACCATGAGACACGATCTAGATTCGGAAGAATGGAAACCCAGGAATATGGAAGTTTATGTCTGTGTGGGGTGATGTCAAACATTCAAGATTTGAAGCAACGTTGAGAGTCGAATGTTCCGTTTTACCACCTAGACAAACGCAGGATGTGCGTTGTGACATGAGCGAGACATGAAGTATTTAAGTATTATATATACTAGGAAAACGCCTTATATGCGTTGTGAGATGAGCTTAGAAGTATGGAAATGTAGAATTAAGAATATTTGGTCGGCTCAATGTACATATACAGGCCATGGATCACTTCAAAGGTTTAAAAACCGCGGCTGTCTGTTGGTATATGGACCTTGGTTTCCAAACAATTAAACCAGTGCCTTCTTCATATCCATCACAGATTTTAAACGTTTTAATTCATCGGTGACACTTGTTGCTCACATTTAATAGTTTCTTAATTGCTTTTCTTAATTGCTTTTATTGATGTGTAAAAAAGTACATTAAAAATGAGTTTTCTTCGTTGTTTCACATCCGATTGTTCCATAAGTCACTTAAAATGTGTATGATAGTTCTTCCCACACTCAGTATAAATTTGAGAGCTTTTGAAAAAAATAAAATTCCAAGTATTTCTCCCCTGGCCTATTCTTATGGGGAATTTCCATACTTTCCGATTTTTTCCGGAAAATCCGTTTGACCGATTTTTCTGAAAAACAATCCCAACCTATTCTGGTATAACACCAATTTGTAAAAAAAGTTTCGAGTTGATTGAAACTTTTTCCTGACCTGTATGCCGCGTACAAAATTACAAAAAAAAAAAAAAAAAACAAAAAAAAAACAAACAAACAAACATAAAAACCAAGCCCAAAATTTTTCGGTATATGGAATGAAAATCTTCGCTACGCTCATCTAATTATATATAAATATAAATATATATATATATATATATATAAGTATTGTATGCTAATATTTCTATCTATTCGATGAATAAAGAGCATGTATTACATTATTTTCTTCGAAATGGCTGGTCCGAATTGCATACAAATTTCCAATTAGATGAGCGTAGCGAAGATTTTCATACCATGTACCGAAAATTTTGGTCTTTGGTCTTTTTTTTTTTGTGTAATTTTGTACGCGGCATACAGGTCAGGAAAAAGTTTCAATCAACTCGAAACTTTTTTTACTAATTGGTGTTATACCAGAATCGGTTGGGATTGTCTTTCAGAAAAATCGGTCGGACGGTTTTTCCGGAATAAAATTGGAAAGTATGGAAATTCCCCATAAGAATAGACCAGGGAAGAAATACTTGGATTATTTTCTCAAAAGCTCTCAAATTTATACTGAATGTCGGAAGATCTATCATACCTATATTAAGCGATTTATGGAACAATCGGATGTGAAATAACGAAGAAAACGCATTTTTAATGTACTTTTCTACACATCAATAAAACCAATTAAGAAAGCAATTAGGAAACTATTAAATGTGAGCAACAAGTGTCACCAATGAATTAAAACGTTTAAAATCTGTGATGGATATGAAGAAGGCACTGGTATAATTGTTTGGAAACCAAGGTTTATATACCAACAGACAGCCGCGGTTCTTAAACCTTTGAAGTGATCCATGGCCTGTATATGTACATTGAGCTGACCAAATGATCTCAATTCTACATTTCCATACTTCTAAGCTCATCTCACAACGCATATAAGGCGTTTTCTTAGAAGTTGTTGTATCTGCAGGGTCGTTCTGGCTCATTTTAGCGCCACGGGCAAGGACTCAATTGTGAGCCCAAAAAACTGTATGTGAATGGTGGAAGTGAATGCAAGTGAGGGAGGAATCAATCCCCGCAGGGACATTCTCGAAAATGTATCTTTTTAAATACGATTCTACGGGTTTGGGAATAACACGAAATTTCTGTAATTCATGAATTCTTCAGTGTAGTAAGGAAGCTAGTTTAGCTGAATGGCTGATCCAAGAAAATAAAACGCTGAATTCATCTATCATTCGATTACAATGCTGTTCGAATAATAATATTTACTCCACCCAATAATGCATGAGTAAAATAGAATACGATTTATGAAATGTTATTATTCATAGAATGACACAAATGTGCGCCGATAGCGCCCCTCAAATTTGACGCCTCTGGCAGTCACGCTCTTTGCCCACTCCTAGAAACGACCCTTATTGGAAGTTCTCCATCCTCCATTTCACTTTATTGTCATCGTTACGACTGTTGGAATTTTGGAAATTTACAAACGAGAGAGAGAGAGAGAGAGAGAGAGAGAGAGAGAGAGAGAAAGCGAGAGAGAGAGGGAGAGAGATCGATAGAAACCGAGATAAAGAGATGAAAATGATAGAGAAAAAGGAAGTGAGTGATAAAAAGAGAGAGAGAGAGAGAGAGAGAGAGAGAGAGAGACGTGGGGCGGGGTAGTTGGTGTTATACATAGAATTCGGATTAATTTTCATTCGATACACTCGAAAAACAGGCATTTTAATAAAATCACGCAGAATTGAATTTTTGAAATTACAGTTTGTTCTAGTCATGCGTGACAGTAATCTGATCATGTTCGCCACGCTGGTGGCTCGGAACATCCGACCGTTCGTAGCAGTCGATCAGCGGAACGGTCGATCGAGGCCGTCACACCCGGTGGGACGAAGAATGTGCAGGGCTTCAATCTAAATTCCTCTCCAATGAACATTGAGTGGGCAGCAATACATGGATAGCAGTATCCTCGTCCCACATCAGTTGCTGGAGGCAGGCATTAGGGTCGGCTGGTCCGCGTAGCGAAGATTTCCAGTACATATACCGAAACAATTTGGGCTTTTTTTTGTTTGTTTTTCGTTTTTTGTGTAATTTTGTACGCGGTAAACAGGTCAGGAAAAAGGTTCAATCAACTCGGAACGTTTTTTCGAATTGGTATCACACCAGAATAAGTTGGGATTGTTTTTCAGAAAAATCGGTCAAACAGTTTTTCCGGGAAAAATTTGGAAAGTACAGAAAATCCCCGTAAGAATAAGCCGGGGGAGAAATACTTGGAAAACAATGATTTTCCAAAAGCTCTCAAATTTATACTGAATGTGGAAAGAACTATCATACATATTTTAAGCGATTTATGGAACAATCAAATGTGAGCAACAAGTGTCACCGATAAATTAAAACAATTGAAATCTGTGATGGACATCATCCATTCCACGCATTAGATATGCTATCATAACGCTAAACCCAATATATATGAGAAGGGTTAAGGCTCATTCACGATTAAAGATTTAGCATAACTTTAGGGTGTAACTTCATGACGTGAACTTGGACCGCAATGTCACTGTTCATGACTACTTGATTTAGTGCTGAATCCAAAGTAAATCAACCAATGAAATTCCGTGTCAAAGACGATCTCGGAGTTGTTCGGACGATCTCGGAGTTTCTCAGCCTCTGATTGGTAGAATTTTACGTCTAGATTTAGACGTAGCCGTAGAAGTTTCGAGTTTGCAAACTTCTACGTTACGCCTACATTTATTTCTGCGGCTAAATTTATCGTGCATGGTTGCATGGAATGCGACCAACCAAACATTGCTAAAGCTACGGCTAAATCCTAAGTTTACTTCTTACGTCAATCGTGAATGAGCCTTTATCCTTTTCAACCTATAGAAACCGTATCCCCAACGAAGCTGGCCTTGAGTGGGGTCACTCGGTCAACCCTGCAGCCATTCATCCTCAGCACGGGTCAACAATAGGCCTTATCGATACGTCATTGTTGACCCGAGCCTGTGGTCAACAGTGGATCGAGTGTTGCTGCTCGAACCCAGCAAGCAGCTCATGCCACGTGACCAGGACCACGTGACCAGGACCACGTGACCAGGACCGCAGCAAACAAGGCCAGGTTCATACAGCCTCCAGCAGACAGCAAACTACGCGCTGCGAACACTTCAGTATGGGTTCTTGTGACGTGAAAGCGCGGGGTCCCACCCCCCTGGCGGTGTGTTGGGGGCTTCAATGACGATTATCCGTTACAATGAAACATGCCCACGTGGCATTAGCGTTCTCGACCGCCCGTCTCTTCGGGATATCACGCGGATGTTTTCATATTGGCTTGAACGACGCACTGTTATGATAGCGCAGATCTATTGGCGTCAGATGGATGATTAATAGGATGATGAGATGAAGGTTCTTGGGTAATGTGAAGGAAGCGGTCATGGGTGAACCATCCCGGCATTAGCCTAGACTACAGAGGGGAACCACGATGCACCCCTGTAAAGATGGTCGGCGGCGGGGATCGAACCTCGCCCCCCGGATCACATGAAGCGAGCGCGTTAACCACTGCGCCACATGTGCCGGTTGATCATAGTTATGTGTTCCTGTTAACTACGCGATGTACGAATAAATTAGTTATCCAATTTATTTAACAACCCGTTATGAGAAAGAATCGTCAAAGTGATCCAATTATAGATTAAAACGTATCGCAATATTTCCTTGTTTATGCTAATTCTGTGACTTTAATCATGAAAATAATGATTTTACCCAGAAAACATCATATATATATATATATATATATATATATATATATATATATATATATATATATATATATATATATATATATATAAAACTTATACATACCGGTATATATATATATATATATATATGCAACTTATACATACCGGTATATATATATATATATATATATATATATATATATATATATATATATATATATATATATATATATATATATATATGTGTATACTGGCGTCGGAACCGGGGGGGCAAGGGGTGCGGGTGCATTGCCCCCCCCCACTTCTGGCCAAGGGGGGGCAAGGGGGAACAACAAAAAAGGTCTTGCAAGACACAATTTGGAAAGACGAGAAATAGAAAAGACGAAAAAAGAAGGAAGAGCGAAGGAAAGGAAGAAAAAACAGAAAGAGAAGGAAGGAAAGATGTATATATAGATAGATAAAATCGTACATATAGATTCATATTCCACATTGCATAGAAAATTGGTTGGGCACATTCAGTTCTAGAAGAAAATTGATTTTTGCATCTAAATCTCATCTGAAACATGTTGAACCCTATTGAAAAAGGTGTAATTTGAAGAAATTTGATCTACCATTTCGAAATGAGAGCTCTGGTACGTGGTTTATGAGTTGACAGAAATCAACAAGCAACACTATGCTTGTTTCAGATGTAAATTATTTATTACAATTTTTGTAAATACCCAAAATTCCAACCGTCGTAACGATGACAATAAAGTGAAATGGAGAAAGGGAACTTCCAATATGGGCCGTTTCTAGGGGTGGGCAAAGAGCGTGACTGCCAGAGGCGTCAAATTTAAGGGGCGCTATCAGCGCACATTTGAGACATCTCATTAACAATATTATTGCATAAATCATATTCTATTCTACTCATGCATTATTGGGTGGAGTAAATGTTATTATTCGAACAGCACTGTTATTGAATGATGGATTAATTCAGCGTTTTATTGTCTTGGATCAGCCATTCAGCAAAACTAGCTTCCTTGCCACACTGAAGAATTCATGAATTCCAGAAATTTCGTGTAGGGGCCTAATTCCCAAACCCATAGAATCGTATTGAGAAGATACATTCTTGAAAACGTCCCTGCGGGGCTTGATTCCTCCCTCACTTGCATTCACTTTCACTATGTGCATACAGTTTTTGGGGCTCACAATTGAGTCTTTGCCCGTGACGCTAAAATGAGCCAGACCGACCCTGTAGATACAATAACTATGATTGGCAAATATCAGTTGAGCACCTCTAGTTCTTCAAAACGATTGAGGTTGTCATATAAATCTCATCTGAACACGTTATAAATCGTGTGAAAAAAGGTGTTATTTGAAAAAAATCCCTGCGGGGCCAGAAGGGGTTCTTCCCCCCTTGCCCCCCGCGGGTCGTAGGCTTCGCGTTAACTGTCATTTGTACAACTGTTCTTATATGGCATTCTCTCTCCCAGTCCTGTCCTGAAAAATACTCGAATGTTATTGAATATGTGGCACCCCATACTTCCTTCCTCCGCGGGTCGCAATTGTTGAGTTTGCCCAGTTGCCCCCCCCCCCCTCCCCCACTAAACTTTCAAAACGTTCCGATGCCCCTATATATATATATATATATATATATATATATATATATATATATATATATATATATATATATATATATATATATATATATATATATATATATATATATATAGCCTATGAATGATCAATGAATTGAAATATGTGATATCATGGGCAACATCGCACAATTATTGTGAAACTCAATAATCAACCTACATCACTAGAACACAACATCATTGAATATTGGTTGCTATCAAGATAATCCCAGCCTCCTCACATCTTACTTCAAGGTTCTTACAAGTCTGACTCGCTGAGAATGATCTGAGAGGGAAGACAGACGTGTGCTCGCTGGCAAGCGATCAGAGATCACATCTCGTGCCGAGCAGTGTTCCGATCAAAGACAACTTCTGCGCTCGATTACTTGACTCGCTGGTCACAGATCCCGTTCACAAGTTTGAATTAAGAGTCTGTATTCATGCAGGTATCAAGTAGCCTTCAATAAAGGGTTTCAGATGGAAAGATACGCCTGCTGGAGTCTTTGACATATTCTCACTGATATTTATTAAACTCGATCTTGACAGATCTGGTCTATTCGTAGTCGTGTCCACTGAACAAGGAAACCAACAGAATAATGATAGAAACTTCAGTTTTCACATAATTCCGCTCCAGCTTGGAGGTTTCAACACTCTTCAACGAAGTAGTCTTACCGCCCGCATCTTGGCTGAGAATATTTCTCTCAGGCTGACGGCATTCATAGTCAGGCTACACTTTCTACCGGTGCTGCCAAGTGGAGAGGGTTC
>OU015469.1:3998254-4053332 GCA_907164805.1 Brachyptera putata
AATGATCACTATCGAAATAAATCAAAATCGTGGTCGTAGAGTTTAGATGATTTTAATAAGAGGATACGCATTGAAAATGAGAATCTAAGCAATATACTTTTTTATTGTGAAAAATTCGCTCATATTTGGTCGAAATACGATGATATGTTGTGAGGGTGAGTTATATTCATCTACTTGGGCATCCTACCTGTCCAGATTGATAGAAACCCTTGACTAATCTCACTTATGATCTAACTGCAATAGTAATGAAAAAAACTTGTTGGTGCGCTGTGTGCATGTGATTCAATTGTGCAATGTGTATTACTCTTTTGATTTTTAATTTTCGAGCAATTCTCGATGAAATCGTTGTTATTACACTACGATAATAAAGTGTGCATTTTTCTTGTAGTTTTTTCGTTTTCTATTAGCTAAAGCCGGTTAAATCGACTGATAACAAGTGAATTCAGCAATAATGAGTGAACTGATTGGTTATCACCCTTGTTAAATCTTGTTACTTTCTTACCATAAATAATGATGTCCCGATTGATGATTAATCATCAGCCGGCCCTTATTTGATTAGAACAAAGATTCAAAATGAACATTCTACAGATCAGATAACACTTTGAGCATAAACATTATTAGGGCATAAGTCACGATAATGTCACGTCTTACGAAGCACCAAGCAATATAGTATATATATAGATATATAGTTAGTGTATTGAATAGAGCATTACAGATTTACAGTCGGCCGTTGCATTAAAACCAATAATTCACTTGTAGACTCAGAGTGACAATAATGATATCCCGGTATATTATTATTGTTGTTACCGCGAAGTGCTGTGAGTTGATCAGTTTGATATAAGGGGGAATATATTCACATCTATTACTTACTATACGTAATAAGTCACTTGTAGACGTCAAGTCATAACAATCATATTCCGGGATCTTGGTTGGATGCATTTCGATCAGGCAGGTTGATCGTGATTGTGTTATTACAAACTCGTATTTCGATTATTTCCTATTCTCATGTATCGTGGTCATGTGGGGTTCTGCTCCACACAAGATCACACGTATCTCGACAACTGATCAAAACTTCTAATGGAAAACAACCCTTATTTTCTAGAATCTAGTCTATCTATCTAGTACAATATGTAATAGATGTGAATATATTTCCCCTCGAATTGAACTGATCAATCTAGGAGTGATCAACTCACGTCACTTCAAAGTGACAACAATAATAATATACCGGGAAATCATCATTGTCACTCTGTGTCTACGAGTGAATTATTACGTTTTACGTTTAGAATGTAATGAATGTGAATATATATATATCCACTCTTATCAAATCAATCAACTCACAACACTCTGAGAAGTGAGAAGTGAGAATAACAACAATTATAATCTCCCGGAATATGATTATTGTGTGTCTAATGCACGGTATTACCAAGGAGGGAGTAACTCCAACTGGCAGTTTAAAGTGCTATCACCATGGTTACCATGCTATTTGTTTAGTGATACCGGGCCTAAGTCGACTTCAACAACTCACAATATAAAGTATTCATTGCAAGACATCTCATTTGAAGATGGATTCGTAATAAATTACTTCTCGGCAGGACATCATTAGTTTCCCAAGAACTGTGAGGAATTGATAACTCAAAAGCCACACTTATCTGCCGGTCCGTATATGTGTATTTCTATCATACAGTTGTAATGGGTTTTATATCATATCTTTATTGATATGTTTAATATGTACGTTCAAATATACCGGGTTTAAAAACATCTCTCCTGGTATATTTGTATGGCTTGGATATTTCTCTACCGGTATATTTTTATTTTCATCTAATTATACCGATATATTATCATGTACGTATAAAGATATACCTCCATAATCCTATCCCGTAACACCGGCATAACGAGACTAGGCCTATAAAGACCCTGTAAGTTCTACAATGCTAGATGAGTCTAGTAGGCCTAGCTCTATAGGCTGATGCATTTTCCTCACTTCCCTATGAAAATCGCACTGGAATCAAAATCTTTATGCCTCTGTATTTGAATCCTGAAGGATCTAATATCCAATTATGTATGAGATGAAATCTACAACGGACATCAGGGTTAACTGCATATTAAAAGTTTAGTAAGAAGTGGAAGTTATCAGGTGCACACTCGATCCACATTAGAGTATGAGCGACTCCATTGCTAAATACAGTGAATCAATCAAGATTTGATTCGAATGATGTGTGTGGACTAAATTTGCAGGCTTGCCCATTAATACTAGCAAATATTAAGCACAAAAGCAGTGATATCCCCACCAAAAACAAATACTTGTTAAAACAGGGAGCCAAGCTCTTGTTATTCAAACACTTTTGCATATTAAAGTAGTGATATAAAGAGTGTTGGCCAAGTTAACTCTCTGAGAGAGGAACAATTAATGCATAATATGTTTGGTAATCATAACTAAGCGTAATAGCTTTTGATATAATGAAATAAAATTGCCATGCACATTCCAATACATCATGTCAAAAAAAAATTACCAAAAGTTTGCATTAAATGCCCTTAAATGATCCACACAATACATGCTTAGAGAGTTAATTTGGCCAACACTTTCTACATCACTACTTATATATATGCCGAACTGATAGCAAGGGCTTGGCTCCCTGTTTTTACAAGTTTTTGTTTTTGGTGGGGATTGATTACCTTGAACGTATCGGTAAACTAAATTGTCTGTAGTTGGTGATATTTCCCTAATCTTAATGTTCCAACAAGATCAAGACGAATTTGAAAATACTGGAAACAAGTATACATGTGGAAATCGAGCTGTATAGATCGTCCAATGTTACCATCATTGAGATTGGTGGTTCGACACATCTGACTGTTAGTGTTAAAAGTTGGGGGAGAACGTGTATCGGATCCACATATAAGCTAACTGACTTCCATGACACTGATTACCTGTGTGAGGATCTTCAGCAAATAAGAGACAACAAATCTCCTACCAGACATCCTGGCATTTTCTTAGACGCGCACAGTAGGGGGTCTCTCACAACGAATCTTCATTGTCGTTGTTATCACATCAGAGTAGCTTCTTTTACTGTATTTCTGCTAAGTCGAAAACGGTTACAAAATGAAAAAATATTCTTCAAAATGCACCTGCAGTACTAGAACTCTACTAGATGCGTTGTGTGATGAGCGAGATATCTACATGAAGTATAACTCTACACACCTTGATCATATAAAATGAACTTCATCCGATGTCAATGAATCTAGGAAGCCGTGAATTTACCAATGCAACATTTTTCAACTAATATTTCTATCTTTTCGATGGATAAAATACATTTATTATATTGAATATTTGAAACGGCTGGTCCGAATTTCAAACCAAATTTTTATTTATGTACATTATTCTTTTGTTCACATTTGAGAAAAATTTGAATCATATTGAGGAGATTTTATTTTTCATTTTTTTCCGCCCAGCCAAATCTTATGGGGTTTTTAGAAACTTCTAAATGGATGTTTCTCAAAAATGGCACAACCGATTTGACCTTAAAACTATACTGTTCTAAGTTGGATACGTTTGCGAATACAAAAACAAAATCATGTCGATCAGTCAAACCCTGCGACCTGGGCAGTGTTTACAAACAAACGAAAAAAAAAAAAATATATAAAGCTCCATAAGAGTTGAGTGAAAATCTTCGTTTACGCTCATCTAATTAATAAATCAATGATGATAAATTATTGTCATATATGCCCTATACAGCTATTACTTTGACAACTCGTGGTTAACTTATCAGGCCTTTACAATTCAATGTTTATGTTTCACGTTCTGTACTTAATTGAATGAATTGAATTATCACATCAAATTTGATTACCACATGCATTACTTCACCATTGATTAGATGAGCGTAGCGAAGATTTCCATTTCATATAGGGTCTACCGAAAAATTTTGGGCTTGGTTTTTATGTTTTTTTTTTGGGGGGGGGGGGGGGGGGGAATTTTGTGCGCGGCATACAGGCGCGGCATACAACTATTAAATGTGAGCAACAAGTGTCACCAATAAATTAGAACGTTTAAAATCTGTGATGTATATGAAGAAGGCACTGGTATAATTGTTTGGAAACCAAGGTCCATATACCAACAGACAGCCGCGGTTTTTAAACTTTTGAAGTGATCCATGGCCTGTATAATATGTACATTGAGCTGACCAAATTCTACATTTCCATACTTCCAAGCTAATTTCACAGCGCATATATGGCGTTTTCCTAGTTATCGATTAGATGAGCGTAGCGAAGATTTTCATTTCATATACCGTTTTTTTGTTGTTTTTTTTCTCGTTATTTTGTGCGCGGCATACAGGTCAGGAAAATTGACCAATCGACTTCAAAGTTTTTTGAGTTTTGGTATTATATCGGAATAGGTTGGGATTGTTTTCAGAAAAATCGGTTGAACGGTTTCACCGGAATAAAATTGGAAAATTTGGAAAATCTCCCTAAGAATAACCCAGGGGGGAAATACTTGAAAAATTAAAATATTCCAAGAGCTTTCAAATTCATACACAATATGAGAACAACTATCACACATGTTTTCAATAACTTGTACAACAATCGAATGAGGTATAACGAAGAGGACTCAATAAAAGTACACATTTAATCGAATATCAGGGTCAAAACATGTAATGCAAAGTGTATATGCGACAGGTTGCTCTGTAAATAGCAACAAGTTGCACGTAACGTTTTTCAACGTTTGAAGTCATCCAAGGTCTGTAGATGTAGATGGATTTGACAGAATATTTTTTAATCCCATATTCCCAGGTAGCACAAAATATTTTCTGATGTCGGAACCACGTCGACACAAAGTTGTTTTGATACGGCGGTCGGCGACCTTCTCACTACGCCGCACCTACCTCACATTGTGACCCACACACGACATGAAAATTTATCATCGTGTCGACGTCGTGTCGAGAGAATAATTCGCATTTGCATTCGAGGTAGAATATTACCGTCGTGTCGAAGTAGTACAGCGGCTGTCTTAACGAAAGCGCTTGTGCACCGTCGTAGCGAACTCGAGAAGTGGAAGCTGTCTCGATGCAGCATACACGAAGTCGTATCAAATTCGTGATGAGACCGTCTATACGAAAGAGGATTTACTGCTTCGTGTCGAAGTAGTACAGCGTCTGTCTGAACGAAAGCGCTTGTGCACCTTCGTAGCGAACTCGAGAAGTGGAGGCTGTCTCGATGCAGCATGCACGAAGTCGTATCAAATTCGTGATGAGACCGTCTATACGAAAGAGCATTTACTGCTTCGTGTCGAAGTAGTACAGCGTCTGTCTGAACGAAAGCGCTTGTGCACCTTCGTAGCGAACTCGAGAAGTGGAGGCTGTCTCGATGCAGCATGCACGAAGTCGTATCAAATTCGTGATGAGACCGTATATACGAAAGAGGATTTACTGTTTCGTGTCGAAGTAGTACAGCGTCTGTCTGAACGAAAGCGCTTGTGCATGTTCGTAGCGAACTCGCGATGTGGAGGCTGTCTCGATGCAGCATGCACGAAGTCGTATCAAATTCGTGATGAGACCGTATATACGAAAGAGCATTTACTGCTTCGTGTCGAAGTAGTACAGCGGCTGTCTGAACGAAAGCGCTTGTGCACCTTCGTAGCGAACTCGAGATGTGGAAGCTGTCTCGATGCAGCATGCACGAAGTCGTATCAAATTCGTGATGAGACCGTCTATACGAAAGAGCATTTACTGCTTCGTGTCGAAGTAGTACAGCGGCTGTCTGAACGAAAGCGCTTGTGCACCTTCGTAGCGAACTCGAGATGTGGAAGCTGTCTCGATGCAGCATACACGAAGTTGTATCAATTTTAGATGAAGTTGTATCAACTTCAAATAGATAGTCTAAGAAAGATAGATAGATAGATAGATAGATAGATAGATAGATAGATAGATAGATAGATAGATAAAAGATAGATAGATTTAATATATTATACTGTGATGGATAATTATATAGTCATTTTGATAACGGAAAACATTCAATACATCCAGTATGTAATATTTTCTTCCATTTGAGCTATTTGGCCAGCATGGACCGATTGAAATGTCAGCTGTTCAATATAGGTCCGTGAACCTGCCCCCCCCCCCCCCTCCCACTCGAGCACTAATTATGAAACTTGGTCAGGATTTAGTGCTCAATCAGTGCTATCGATTTGCCAAGTATTAGAATTATAGTGCTCTAATAGTTCCCGAGATAATGGCATTTGTCAGTGGGAGGGAGGTCAAGTTCACGTTCCCCCCATCCACTCGAGCACTAATTCTGAAACTTGGCCAGGATTTAGTGCTCAATTAGTGCTACACTTTTACAAAGTATAAGAATTAGTGCTCCGTAGGTTCCCGAGATATGGGCGTTTGAAAGTGGGGGGTCAAGTTCACGCCCCCCCCCCCCCCCGCGCCCAGTGAGCAAGGATCATGAGACTTGGCCAATACTTACTTTATAATTAGTGCTATAACATTGCATAGTTTTAGAATTAGTGCTCCGATAGTTTTCGAGAAAAACGATATAAGGTGCTATTTTTTTCGGGAGGCGCGCCAACCAAGCGCCCGCGAAATTCAAATGCCGAACCGTCAAAAACGTACACACGTCGTTTTGCGTGGTCCCGAAATGACTCGGAGATGAATCAGTTGATGTTTAGTTCACAAAATAACTATTGGGAAAGCGCCACACATGAGTTTTTTTCCTACTGAGAGTGTACACATTCGAACAATTGAATGGAAAATTAGTTTTGAATATATTATTTGTTTCATTGAAAGAACTGCATAGCAAACGAAATATATAAGATGGAATGTGAACAGTTATTGCTGATTTTATATTTGCGTTACACATTTTTCATCAAACCTTTCAAGCATTTAGAATTACTTCTTGTTCGCATACACACTTCTCTAAAATGAAGCTATACCAATAATTGATACATTAAAGTTTAAAATATAAATGAAGTTTAAAACACAATTATTGTGTTTTATACTTCATTGTTGAGATTGAATTACGAATCAATCGTGGTTTTCTCTTTCACAATTCATACCTGAGGAATGAACTTTGAGAATCATTTTCAAATATCAAGACTCTCCCTATGACCATACATTTTTTCACGAATTTTAATTGTATTCGTTAATGGTATTGGATTGTGATACTGCTTGTTGGTTTATTAGGTAAGGAAGCGGTCGTAGCCTATAATGTGGTAACTATCTTGTCATAGGCTGGAGAGAAGAACAATACAATCCTCGGTGAAATATATATCTCATTCATCAGCAAAAAATGTTATAACATTCATTCAGAACCTGACGTTCCGATCCAGGTTTTTGATGGAGCTATATGTATTCATTCGAAACTTGAGATTTTGAATTTATTGTTTCTTTATTGATATATATATATATATATATATATATATATATATATATATATATATAGTACGAATGTGTGTGGATGTATATAATTGTATATCACTCCCAAAAGGGTTTATCATAACAATGATCGACGTCAAAATGTCTGATTATATCTTCCGTATAATGATATATTATAGAATATTCATATACACATATATATATATATATGAATAAATATATGTACAAATACAATTTTGTCATCTCATGAGAAGACGTCAACTTCAACGTTTTGAAGTACGCTCCACTGTCCATGTACGTATATCGAAAATTCCTCTCCAAAGCTCATCTCTCTTGTAGCGTAGTGGGTAGTGTGTATGTCTCTCTAATTTCAGGAAATCTGTCGGTGCCGTCGTGACGAGTTCGAATACCAGCATGTACTTGTAAAATGTGTAACTATACTAACCACTGTAACAAACTGTACCCTTCGCTCACAGGCCCTATCTAGTAGTGAGGTTGTAAACTAGAGATATTATCGTTTATTTTTTACAACAATTCCGGTTGATACCAGACGTTGTTTCGACGTAGATTGTCTGTTACATAGAGCTATCGATACGAAAGCAATTCGCGATTTTGATACGAGCTCGAGAAATGATAATTTTACAACCGTCTGTGGTCGATACGCGACATCGCTTCAAAGGAAATTTGCTGTTACATGGAGCTTTCGATACGAGGTCGGAGATTGACTATTTCACGACCGTCCGTGGTCGATACGCGACATCGCTACAAAGGAATTTTGCTGTTACATGGAGCTTTCGATACGAGGTCGGAGATTGACTATTTCACGACCGTCTGTGGTCGATACGCGACATCGCTACAAAGGAATTTTGCTGTTACATGGAGCTTTCGATACGAAAGCGGAAAACAACCTCGTGACAACCTTATTTCTTGAGATTGTGCTACTTGGGTTTCCATACTTCTACGCTCATCTCACAACGCACATTCTGCGTTTTCCTATATTTACTACTATTGGTATTTATTGACTCATTCAAATGTTGAAGATTATGTTCATCCTCAACATGTCATTATTAGTTTGCGCCTCTAAGGTATGCCGTGTTATCTGTAGAACTTTTATTTTAAACCTTAGCCGGTTGTAGGCCTATCAATTATCAATTGTTTCATCATTATTTATGGTGAGGAAGTAACAAGATTTAACAAGGGTGATAACCAATTAGTTAACTATTATTGATGAATTCACTTGTTATCAGTCGATTTAACCGGCTTTAGCTAATAGAAAACAAAAAAACTACAAGAAAAATGCACACTTCATTATCGTAGTGTAATAACAATGATTTCATCGAGAATTGCTCGAAAATTAAAATCAAAAGAGTAATACACATTGCACAATTGAATTACATTCACACAGCACACCACCAACGAGTAAATATGATTATTGAACGGTTTTCAATTGCGGATAGATCATAAGTTACATTAGTCAAGGGTCGGCCAGGTAGGTGTTTGAGCAGATGAATAAAACTCACTCCGACAAACATATCGCCGTATTTCGGCCGCATATGAGGGAATTTTTTCCAATAAAAAAGTAAATTGCTAAGATTTTCATTTCCAATACATATCTTCAGAATAAAATAATCCTAATTCTTCGACGACGATTTTGATTTATCTCTATTATAGTCATTCAACTTCTATTGTTCCTTCCGTTGCAGGTAATAAACCCTCTTGGCTATTTTCTTGTACAGGTTCTGTTGTAAAATCAAATACGGTGGCTATTTCTTTCTATACTACCTGTAGGCCTACGTCTATTGTTCCGGCATCCGTCCGTTTTGGAGGCAGTGTCCATGCATCCACTTTTATTTTTCAGCTCCACCACAGATACCCTTCCCTTTGTCTGTGGTTCCATCCCTCTAAACTAGGTAGAGAGGTGGATCGGTCGACTTTGGATTCGGTCGACTTTGGATTCGGTCGACTTTGGAATCGGTCGAGTTCGGATTCTGCACAATATTACATGCACCTGAGTGTACTAAGCCCTCTCCCCCCCTGGTATAGAGTGGGAGGAGTTAGCTTCAGATATACGCCCAGCAAAATGTATAAAGTCAGCCCCTAGATAGCTGTCCAAACTCGACGATTCCAAACTCGACCGAATCCAGACTCGACCGATTCCAAACTCGACCGAATCCTAACTCAACCGATTCTGAATTAAGCCCCTGTGGTAGCAGTCCAAACTCGACCGATTCCAAACTCGTCCGATTCCAAACTCGACCGATTCCAAACTCGACCGAATCCAGACTCGACCGATTCTGAATAAAGCCCCTGTGGTAGCCGTCCAAACTCGACCGATTCCAAACTCGACCGAATCCAAACTCGACCGATTCCAAACTCGACCGAATCCGAACTCGACCGACTCTGAATTAAGCCCTGCGGTAGCCGTCCAAACTCGACCGATTCCAAACTCGTCCGATTCCAAACTCGACCGATTCCAAACTCGACCGAATCCGAACTCGACCGATTCCAAACTCGACCGAATCTTAACTCGACTGATTTTACGAGCCGTTAGCCGAGCCCATAGTACGGCAGTCCTAACTCGACCGATTCCAAACTCGACCGATTCCAAACTCGACCGAATCCAAACTCGACCGAATCCGAACTCGACCGAATCCAAACTCGACCGTTCTACCATTTTACCTGCTTCGGTCGAGTTTGGAATCGGTCGAGTTTGGACGTAGCCCATAACACACATGATCAAGGTTTGTCAGCTCGTCCAATGAGCATCGAGCGTGACACGAGATGAAGCTAGTTGGTACTCACGTGAGGATGCTGAGCAGATGGACCGGCAAGTAGCACACAGCGAACATGACCACCACGGCTACCAACATCTTGGCGGCCTTCCGTCGCGACCTCAGCTGGCATTCAGTCGTCGCGTTGGCAGAACTGGTCAGCGTGTTGCGACGCCCGCCGTTCACTCCTGCACAACAAACCAGCAGTCAGTCTACACGCCTTGTTTGTCAAGCTAGCAAGACATAGCCTTCCGTCGCGACCTCAGCTGGCATTCAGTCGTCGCGTTGGCAGAACTGGTCAGCGTGTTGCGACGCCCGCCGTTCACTCCTGCACAACAAACCAGCAGTCAGTCTACACGCCTTGTTTGTCAAGCTAGCAAGACATAGCCTTCCGTCGCGACCTCAGCTGGCATTCAGTCGTCGCGTTGGCAGAACTGGTCAGCGTGTTGCGACGCCCGCCGTTCACTCCTGCACAACAGACCAACCAAATATAGGTCCCTTTTTATACATATTAAGCTTATGGCTCTGAAGAGCCAAGTAATCTTCGTTTCTTGTATTATGGTTATGAACAGAGCTTCGAGCAAGGGTCAGGTTTTCATTGTCAAATATGAATAGAATGACATTATAAATATACAAGCATGGAATGGTGAATATTTTGAATCTTATAAATAATGGGAGTGTAGCCTGACTATAAATGCCGTCACCCTGAATACACGCATTTCGAACACAAATATTCCCAGCCAAGATGCGTGCTCTAGAGATCGCGGGTGTGCGCTTTGTACGACTTGATTCGAGACACTCGAAGTTTCCGAAGTGAATTGAAAACAGAGAACATTTGAAAATACATGTTTATTCGTGTTGTTATTCATTCTTGGGGAGACAAGATTCATAGACTCAGAGTCCAGGGGGGGCATTCCTGTACAAGATGAACTCACTCTCAACTTAAACCCAGAATCGGATTGAATCCCACAGGAATGTTCCCCCAGGGGAGTCGATTTAGCGGAATATCAGACCTTTGATGATAACTAAAAAGCAAGATCATTGCTATTATCCATTCATGACAATTGTTACACATTTTACTATTCCTAAAATGTTTCTGAACATTTAATTACATTGTGATGTATGTTTGCAGTGAAACGATATTTATAAATAAGTCACACCTTCCATTAATTTTAACTCCAAATGTTTCAACTTCTCATTTCGACCATCCATATGGATTAAATTTATCTCCACTCTCACCATGTATTATGTGAGAGAATGTAATTCCAAATTGGATGAAAATGAATGAATAAAAATACAAATGAATTAAAACTTCTGAACGGTATGAGATATCGACGATCTGAAAGCGAGGAAACACGATATTTGTAATCATCAATATTAACTATAATCTGGTTCCATGGTGTCGTGATGTCCCTCAATACCTGATGGAAGAATGGTATTATGTTGAGATATTCTCTTCCTGGTCGAATGTGACGTCATTGCTGTCATCGCATGCATGACGTCATGCGGGTCGGAACTACGTCACCCACCGTCCACAGTCGATCAAGTAGATACAATACAATTTCATCTCATTACATTCTATTCTGCGTATATATTAGCTGATACGTAATATAAGTGGAAATAATAAAGTTAACAGAAGCCCGCGTAAGAACACATGTTCTTGAGTGCGGGCTGACAAAATGAGAACATTATGAATATTGTTGCTCGTATAGCAGAGACGGAACACATTAATTAGATGAGCGTAGCGAAGATTTTCATTCCATATACCGAAAAAATTTGGGCTTGGTTTTTATGTTTTTTTTTTTTTTTTTTTTTTTTTTTTTTTGTTTTTTTGTGTGTAATTTTGTACGCGGCATACAGGTCAGGAAAAAGTTTCAATCAACTCGAAACTTTTTTCACAAATTGGTGTTATACCAGAATAGGTTGAGATTGTTTTTCAGAAAAATCGGTCGAACGGATTTTCCGGAAAAAAATCGGAAAGTATGGAAATTCCCCTTAAGAATAGGCCAGGGGAGAAATACTTGGAATTTTATTTTTTTCAAAAGCTCTCAAATTTATACTGAGTGTGGAAAGATCTATCATACCTATTTTAAGCGATTTATGGAACAATCGGATGTGAAATAACGAAGAAAACGCATTTTTAAGGTACTTTTTTACACATCAATAAAAGCAATTAAGGAAGCAATTAAGGAACTATTAAATATGAGCAACAAGTGTCACCAATAAATTAAAACGTTTAAAATCTGTGATGTATATGAAGAAGGCACTGGTTTGATTGTTTGGAAACCAAGGTCCATATACCAACAGACGGCCGCGGTTTTAAACCTTTGAAGTGATCCATGGCCTGTATATGTACATTGAGCTGACAAAATGTTCTTAATTCTACATTTCCATACTTCTGAGCTCATCTCACAACGCATATAAGGCGTTTTCCTAGTAATATTTGATACTCCAGAAGAGACATTCAGAACTAAATTAGATATAAAATATTTAGAAAAATTAATCATCAAGTATCAATATTTAGATGAGCGTAGCGAAGATTTTCATTCCATATACCGAAAAATTTTGGGCTTGGTTTTTATGTTTGTTCGTTTTTTTTTTGTTTTTTTTGTGTAAATTTTGTACGCGGCATACAGGTCAGGAAAAAGTTTCAATTAACTCGAAACTTTTTTCCTAAATTGGTGTTATACCAGAATAGGTTGGGATCGTTTTTCAGAAAAATCGGTCAAACGGTGTCTCCGAAAAAAATTTGTAGAGTATCGAAATTCCCCATAAGAATAGGCCGGGGAGAAATACTTGGAAAACCAAAATTTTCTAAAAGCTCTCAAATTTATACTGAATGTGGAAAGATCTATCATCCATATTTCAAGCGATTTGTGAGACAATCGGATGTGAAACAATGAAGAAAACTCATTTTGCATGTACTTTTTTACACCTCAATAAAAGCAATTAAGAAAGCAATTAAGAAACTACTAGGAAAACGCCTTATATGCGTTGTGAGATGAGCTTAGAAGTATGGAAATGTAGAATTAAGAATATTTGGTCGGCTCAATGTACATATACAGGCCATGGATCACTTCAAAGGTTTAAAAACCGCGGCTGTCTGTTGGTATATGGACCTTGGTTTCCAAACAATTAAACCAGTGCCTTCTTCATATCCATCACAGATTTTAAACGTTTTTATTTATTGGTGACACTTGTTGCTCACATTTAATAGTTTCTTAATTGCTTTTCTTAATTGCTTTTATTGATGTGTAAAAAAGTACATCAAAAATGAGTTTTCTTCGTTGTTTCACATCCGATTGTTCCATAAGTCGCTTAAAATGTGTATGATAGTTCTTCCCACTCTCAGTATAAATTTGAGAGCTTTTGAAAAAAATAAAATTCCAAGTATTTCTCCCCTGGCCTATTCTTATGGGGAATTTCCATACTTTCCGATTTTTTTCCGGAAAATCCGTTCGACCGATTTTTCTGAAAAACAATCCCAACCTATTCTGGTATAACACCAATTTTTAAAAAAAGTTTCGAGTTGATTGAAACTTTTTCCTGACCTGTATGCCGCGTACAAAATTACACAAAAAAAAAAAAAAAAAAACATAAAAACCAAGCCCAAAATTTTTCGGTATATGGAATGAAAATCTTCGCTACGCTCATCTAATCAAATGTGAGCAACAAGTGTCACCAATAAATTGAAACGTTCAAAATCTGTGATGTATATGAAGAAGGCACTGGTTTGATTGTTTGGAAACCAAGGTCCATATACCAACAGACAGCCGCAGTTTTTAAACCTTTGAAGTGATCCATGGCCTGTATATGTACATTGTGCTAACAAAATGTTCTTAATTCTACATTTCCATACTTCTAAGCTCATCTCACAACGCATATAAGGCGTTTTCCCAGTTAGATGAGCGTAGCGAAGATTTTCATTCCATGTACCAAAAAATTTTGAGCTTGGTTTTTATGTTTGTTTTTTTTTTCTTTTGTGTGTAATTTTGTACGCGGCATACAGGTCAGGAAAAAGTTTCAATCAACTCGAAACTTTTTTTACAAATTGGTGTCATACCAGAATAGGTTGGTATTGTTTTTCAGAAAAATCGGTCGGACAGTTTTTTCGGAAAAAAATTGGAAAGTATGGAAATTCCCCATAAGAATAGGCCATGGGAGAAATACTTGGATTTTTTTTCAAAAGCTCTCAAATTCATACTGAATGTGGAAAGATTCATCATACCTATTTTAAGCGACTTATGGAACAATCGGATGTGAAATAACGAAGAAAACGCATTTTTAATGTACTTTTTTACACAATAATAAAAGCAATTAAGAAAGCAATTAAGGAACTATTAAATGTGAGCAACAAGTGTCACCAATAAATCAGAACGTTCAAAATCTGTGATGGATATGAAGAAGGCACTGGTTTGATTGTTTGGAAACCAAGGTATACCAACAGACAGCCGTGGTTCTTAAACCATTGAAGTGATCCATGGCCTGTATATGTACATTGAGCTGACAAAATGTTCTTAATTCTACATTTCCATACTTCTGAGCTCATCTCACAACGCATATAAGGCGTTTTCCTAGTGTATTAAAATTTAACAGTGATTATTCCTTGATTGTATTACATTTACATACATCCGTTAATGGAACCTGTATAGATAAATAGACACAATGAATGGAGGAAACTATTGTAGTGTAATGAAATTAATTCAATATATTTCCAATTCAATTCACTCAATTCAGTCTTCTTGAATCAATTGAGCGATACACGATTGAAGCTAATTGAATTTTCAGTATTGAAAACATTTAAAGATTTATAAACCTAAATCTGTGACGTGAATGGAATCTGAAATACATGGAACGTGGATGAGAGAACTTCTTTATCGACCCCGGAATTGCTATTTGATTCGATCAAACGTCAAACTTCTCGCTGACTCGGCCGATAAAGAACCAACAATCAAATCAAGTGATTCTCTTTCAAGAGCGCAATGCGACAAATGTGGGGAGTCATGGAAATAACTGGCAGAGAGAAATACTTCGAATACAGTTGACAGTCATGCGAGGACCTTTGATAACGCATTCAGTGATTCTGTCGGTGATTCATTGCCCTATTAGAAGTCCGTTTAGTCGTAGCTATAGGCCTACATAGAACTCATTGACGCCTTTATTGTGTTCGTTTTGACTGCTGTGACAGTCGCGACGTTGCGTGTACCGCCCCCGCCGCCCCCGCCGCCCCCCGCCGCCTCCTGCCGCCCCCTAGAGCTCAGTCACGTGCCTCCATAGGACTCGCTGGTATTACTGTACAGCAAACCTGTCAGCAAACAACCACTCGGACATTACAGATCAACACGGTTTATTGACTGCCATATATTCCGACATCAACTAGTTTATAGAATGTAATGAATCCAATTGGCAAATAAAGCAATGAAATGAAATGAAATTGATCTGAATACATTATTTTAATGATTATTTCAATTATCAGACGAGCTTTAGCGTGTTCGTTTTTTTTTTTTTTTAATTTTTTTTTGTCGGTTCTCCACAGGTCAAACGGCTACAGCTATGAACTTCAAACTTTTTTTCAATACGGTTCCTCATCTAACTTTGGTTTGTATAGTTTTGTGGCATTATCGGGGGGTAACTTTTTTTTTTGAATTTTAAAAATTTCAAAAATACCCATTAGAATAACACAGCGGAAAAAAAGACAATATTTTCATTTAGAAAAAAATGAAATTTCGCGTGATGTTGAATTACATTTTGATACACATTTCTGGACACTTTCAACTTGATCGGGTCAGCCATTTCGAAGCCATTTCTATAATGCTAGGATGTTTGTGCAATATCTTATTCTTGGTTTCACCCTTCAGCACCTTCTCGGTAATGGATATATTACACCTATAATTATTATCAGGAAAACGCCATATATGCGTTGTTAGACGAGCGGATAGTAATAGTATGGGTAAAAATGAGTACAAACTGCTTCGAGTGGTACCAATTTAGCACATTTCAAGTTATTTCCTCAAAATGGCTGACCCGATCAAGCTGAAAATTTCCAGAAATGTGTATCAATATGTAATTCAACTTTATGCAAAATTTCTTTTCCGTGGGAAAAAAATATGTTCTTTTTTTTCGCTGTGTTATTTTAATGGGTATTTTTTAAATTTCTAAAATTCTTTAAAAAAAAAAGTTATCACCCGATGATGCCACAAAACTATACAGATCTAAGTTAGATGCATATTGAATACATATTGAAAAAGAGTTTGAAGTTGATAGCTGCATGTACCTGTTTGACCTGTGGAGAACCGACAAAAAAACATGAAAAAAAAAAAAAAAACGAACACCAATTTATTTCAGTATGTCTAATTGAATCTTTGCTAAAGCTCGTCTAATTATTATTTTATGATTTAGGAATCCCTGATTCTGAAAATCCAAATTTTATTTCGCATGAAACTGCAGATTTGGGAATATTTCTGCTATAAATGGATATTTATGAATATTTATGCTTTTTAAGCGCATATTCAATCATTTTCAAGAGTTTTACTCGATATTTTTACTATTTTCTGTACAATATTACAAAGTAGGCCGAAATTTCCTTTTTTTCTCGAATCGTGTCAGACCTATATATATATGTATTATTAATTTAGCAACTTCTTGAAAACGAAATTGATTATTTATTTTCATTGATCCCAATTCCATTCTATAAATAGGTCCACATATTTTCACTATTGACATTTTCACCATAGTTTAGAACCTTCAATTGAAAGCGTATTTGTTAAATAAGCACTAGATATTATGCAATTTCAAGGGCACATTAATGCATTCTAAGCGCATATTTGTTCATATCTGAGTGCACAAGTGCATGCATAGTTGAAGGCTTTTTAGATCATAAACATCCCAGCCCTGATAACAACATATGAATGATGTATATAATGATACAAAATCGACTTTTATCGAACTTTTCGCACTTCGTCTGTATAACTTGAACTCGGCACCTCCACCCATGTTAATACACGGGATCGGTCTCAAGTGAGATTGCCTGACGACTCCACGGATATTATAGCCGTTACACGAGGGATGTGGATGGCAGGAGGCAGAAGAACGATGAGGCGATGATGAGTGGGATGAGCGGGGTTCGAACCCGCGCCCAACGGACACTGAGCTACAAGTGAACCAGGAAGGCAGTGACTTGATTCTTTTAAAACCAGGCAAACGCAGAATGTGCGTTGTACGATGAGCGAGATACTTATATGAAGTTTAATAAAAAAACTCTACACACCTTGACGCATAGAGAATAAACTCAATAAACTCCATACCAACGAATCTAGAGAGCCGTGAACCTATCACTGCAACATTTTTCCGCCATTATTTCTTTTATTCTTACTTACTTCTAAACTCACGTCAGCGTGCTATTCTCTGAGAAACATGGCCAAATTAACTGATTCGAAAACATTAATAACTGTATACCACGCTTATTTTCACTCAGTAATGAGCTATGGTATAGAGTTTTGGGGAAACGCCACCGACAGTAACAATATCTTCCTCATCCAAAAAACAGCCTTACGTATAATCACTAAATCTAACTGGAGAACACACGTAAAGATGTCACACGATTGTAAACCCTTGAAGAACAGTGTTACAACCTCAGATAGAATAGTGAATGAATTAGTAGTAATGCCTAGCTGTAAGGAATCATTTCAAAAACTGAAAATTATGACAATGGCTTCTACCTATATATACAAAGTTCTTGTCTTCATAAAAATTAACAGTATTGATTTTCAAACCATTGATCATGAACACAACACTAGACATAAAACTCTCATACATTTGAACAAATATAAACGCACTCTATGCAGTAAAGGTCTTCAACACTCAGGTAGCAAACTGTATAACACTCTACCTATAAATATTAAAAATTTGCCACTCAATCATTTCAAATCTGTACTCAAGGCACATCTAACAATTAATAGCTTTTATACCGTGCAAGAATTTTTAGATACCGGATTCACGTGAATATAAATTGTTGAAGCACATTCAGAATTGTAACTCTGCTTTCGTATTCCTTTTAATTAGCTTCTAGCTAATTTTAGCCAACACAAAATAGTATATCTATAGATATTCCTAACGTAATGAGTCTTTTATAGGTCCGTGAACCTGTCCCCCCCCACTCGAGCACTAATTATGAAACTTGGTCAGGATTTAGTGCTCAATTAGTGCTATCGATTTGTCAAGTATTAGAATTAGTGCTCCGATAGTTCCCGAGATAATGTCATTTGTTTGTGGGGGGGGTCAAGTTCACGCTCCCCCCCCCCCACTCGAGCACTAATTCTGAAACTTGGCCAGGATTTAGTGCTCAATTAGTGCTACACTTTTGCAAAGTATTAGAATTAGTGCTCTGTTAGTTCCCGAGATATGGGCGTTTGAAAGTGGGGGGGGTCAAGTTCACGCTCCCCCCCCCCAGTGAGCAAGGATCATGAAACTTGGCCAAAACTTACCTTATAATTAGTGCTATAAAATTGCATAGTTTTAGAATTAGTGCTCGGATAGTTTTCGGGAAAAACGATATTTAAGGTGCTATTTTTTTCGGGAGGCGCGCCAACCAAGCGCCGCGCGCGAAATTCGAATGCCTAACCGTCAAAAACGTACACACGTCGTTTTGCGTGTTACTTCCGTCCCGAAATGACTTCGAAATGAATCAGTTGATGTTTAGTTCACGAAATAACTATTGGGAAAACGCCATACATGTGTTTTTTGACTAGTGAGAGTGTACACATTCGAAGAATTGAATAGAAAATTATTTTTAATTATATTATTTGTTCCATTGAAAAAACTGCATAGCAAACGAAATTGCTGGGATGGAATATGAACAGCAATTGCTGATTTTATATTTTCAAATATTTCAGATCGTCACACATTTTTTTATCAAACCTTTCACGCCGTTAGAATTACTTCTTGTCAGCATACACACGTCTCTAAAATGAAGCCATACCAATTGTCTTTTAAACTTCATTGTTGAGATCGAAATAACGAATCAATCGTTGTTTTCTCTTTCACAATTCACACATGAGGAATAAACGTTGAGAGTCATTTTCAAATATCAACACTCTCCCTATGATCATACCTTTTTCACGGATTTTGATGGTCTTTCTAATGGTATTGGATTGTAATACTGCTTGATGGTTTATTAGGTAAGGAAGCGGTCGTAGCCTATAATGTGGTAACTATCTTGTCATAGGCTGGAGAGAAGAACAATACAATCCTCGGTCAAGATGGTCGTGGATACTATGCGCTATCTTCATCCTTGCTTCATTAAAAAGTTTATTGATGGTATACAATGATTACCGAATGAAATAATGATAGACAGATGATCACAGAAAATTACATGTCTTATATGGGGATAGTAGTCTCAAATATTTTGTAAAAATATGTCGTTCATCATGTCATGCAGCATGCACTGATTCAACCCCTGGAAATGCCTAGCTTCCAAAATAATAAATAAACTAGACGCTCATTGTACATCGATCATTTAATTTCCTCATCAAATGAATCTTATACTGTATTGTTGTTTACCATTTGTTATGTATTGGATAATTATATTATCACGTCTTTGAACAAGAGAGTCACATTGAAGATAATTATTTATTTTGAATCAAATTAAATTTATACTGTGTTTAACGACGCACTGTGAAGGTAACTAAGATCTATTCACGTCCAATGAATCATTCATTAGTGTCGGTTATTATTCATTATTGACAATCTATTTCATCGTTGGACGTTTTTTTTCTAAATATTATTCTAATATCTCTTTAATTTTGAAACGTATCTTCGAATATTCAAACCAAGCACACGCACTATACTCGGACCGAGTGAATGATGAATTTTCATTTTTTTGCATTCGCAGAACGATAAACTATTCAATAATATAATATAGGCCTATCTTACACTAGTTTGCCACACATTAAATACTAATAACATGCCGTCAGGGAAATATAATTTGTAGGTATCCAATGTTTGTTACGGCAAAAATTTGGTGAATACTAAAAGTACAAGTATTAAAAGTACTAATACTACATCTTCATACTTGAGAACCACCTATAATATTTCGAATATCACTGTGATTGGTCTTTTGATAGGCGCTAGAAGAGTCACAAGTTTTTTTGTAGAATTTTGTGGGAAGTTTAATCTAAACAGTGATTTTATAAATTTGATGGGAATTTTAGCCCCAAAAGGATCAATTGCCATTTTGAAAAACCATTCATACTCACATTCATTTTTCAACGATGAATTCATTCATTATTCGCCATTTTTGTAGTATTTTCATATCATTTTCATATTACTGTTCGTACTAATACTTTTTTATATAACTGTTTGTTACTCTCTCATTATTTTTCACCATGCCTGATTTTTTTCATTATACATTCACGTGAGATTTATTATTATAGTGTGTGTTTTTTTTCTAATGTAGCTTAACGACCCCACCAACAGCTAGGTTATACGGGGTACGAATGAGCGGGTGATAGTGAAACGATGAGGTGGTGATAGATGAAAAGACGCTTACAAAAACCCATGCCTTATGCGGGACTCAAACCCACGCCCAACAGTGACTTCAGTTACTACCGCTAGCGATAATTGACTTGGCCACCGGGGTGGCCTGTGTGTTTTTTCTATTTCATCAATTTTTTATTTGATTATTATTATATGTCGAATGAAAATCTTGAAATTCAGCCGGAGATATTCTCAAAATCTATTGCATTCAATTCATTATTGTATTTGGAGTATTTTGGGAAATTTATGAATATATTACACCAAGTGTTGATGGTGTGTAGACATGTAAATAGACTTGTACGATACATGTAATTTTCTGTGATCATCTGTCTATCATTATTTCATTCGGTAATCATTGTATACTATCAATAAACTTTTTAATGAAGCAAGGATGAAGATAGCGCATAGTATCCACGACCATCTTCACCGAGGACTTTATTGTTCTTCTCTCCAGCCTATGACAAGATAGTTACCACATTATAGGCTACGACCGCTTCCTTACCTAATAAACCATCAAGCAGTATTACAATCCAATACCATTAGAAAGACCATCAAAATCCGTGAAAAAAGTATGATCATAGGGAGAGTGTTGATATTTGAAAATGACTCTCAACGTTTATTCCTCGTGTGTGAATTGTGAAAGAGAAAACAACGATTGATTCGTTATTTCGATCTCAACAATGAAGTTTAAAAGACAATTGGTATGGCTTCATTTTAGAGACGTGTGTATGCTGACAAGAAGTAATTCTAACGGCGTGAAAGGTTTGATAAAAAAATGTGTGACGATCTGAAATATTTGAAAATATAAAATCAGCAATTGCTGTTCATATTCCATCCCAGCAATTTCGTTTGCTATGCAGTTTTTTCAATGGACAAATAATATAATTAAAATAATTTTCTATTCAATTCTTCGAATGTGTACACTCTCACTAGTCAAAAAAACACATGTATGGCGTTTTCCCAATAGTTATTTCGTGAACTAAACATCAACTGATTCATTTCGAAGTCATTTCGGGACGGAAGTAACACGCAAAAACGACGTGTGTACGTTTTTGACGGTTAGGCATTCGAATTTCGCGCGCGGCGCTTGGTTGGCGCGCCTCCCGAAAAAAATAGCACCTTAAATATCGTTTTTCTCGAAAACTATCCGAGCACTAATTCTAAAACTATGCAATTTTATAGCACTAATTATAAGGTAAGTTTTGGCCAAGATACATGATCCTTGCTCACTGGGGGGGGGAGCGTGAACTTGACCCCCCCCCACTTTCAAACGCCCATATCTCGGGAACTAACAGAGCACTAATTCTAATACTTTGCAAAAGTGTAGCACTAATTGAGCACTAAATCCTGGCCAAGTTTCAGAATTAGTGCTCGAGTGGGGGGGGGAGCGTGAACTTGACCCCCCCCCACTTTCAAACGCTAATATCTCGGGAACTTACAGAGCACTAATTCTAGTACTTGGCAGATCGATAGCACTAATTGAGCACTAAATCCTGGCCAAGTTTCAGAATTAGTGCTCGAGTGGGGGGGGGGGAGCGTGAACTTGACCCCCCCACAAACAAATGACATTATCTCGGGAACTATCGGAGCACTAATTCTAATACTTGACAAATCGATAGCACTAATTGAGCACTAAATACTGACCAAGTTTCATAATTAGTGCTCGAGTGGGGGGGGACAGGTTCACGGACCTGTCATTTATCATATTATTATTATTATCATCATTATTATTATTATCATTATTATTATCATGTTTTTTTAAGGAAAAAAATATGCCACTCAATCATTTCAAATCTGTACTCAAAGCACATCTAACAATTAATGGCTTTTACACCGTGCAAGAATTATTAGATACCGGATTCACGTGAATATAAATTGTTGAAGCACATTCAGAATTGTAACTCTGCTTTCGTATTCCTTTCAGATAGCTCTTATAGTCTACATCAATCGAACACAGAACAGTATACTTCAGGTATTCCCAATGTAATGGAGTGTTATTCACCATATTATCATTATTATTATTATTCTTATTATTACCCGTCCATAACCTTTTTCTATATAAATTCATTGTAAACTTCTATTATTCAAACAGATATAAAACGCTTTATACTAAACCCATTACAACTAGATCAAGTAGTACAGTTAAACATAATATTCCAAATTTCAATAATAAACATGGGAAGAGACAACTGCAACATACCATCCCAGTTATTTTTAATAAAGGTCCAGATAATTTATGGAATTTACCTAATATCAACGCGGTTAAAAGAGAAATGAAAACCTGGTTACTTGATGCTATTGTTAGTAATCAGTTTCAAGGTATCTTTGGTTAAAAAAAGGCACCTTTACGCTGTTAAGGAATGACTTGATGGCTATATATATATGAATTGCATGCTAGCAACAGTTATAGAAACAGTTATAAAATGAATAATTATTATGCTGATCATCACTATTCTTGGATCAGTGATGATAATTGATCAGGAATAATCAAACTGATTTTCCATATTTCATAATCCATGGGAAAAGTTGAAATTCTATTTGCACACCCATTCTTTGTTATTGCTCATTTTTTCTCGATATTGGAATTGTATGTGAGGGAATTTCTGTCCCAATCTACCTGTATAATTTTGTTTCTGTGATTTCTGTTTTTCTGTGTTTTTCTGTAATTCTGTTATTCACTGATTTATTTATTCGAGGAATCGATCCTAGATTGGGTCCAAGTTCTGGTACGCAAACAATGTATAGTAAATGTTTCATCTCAAGAATGAAATTGAGAGCCACTCACTCAATTCTGTATTTAACTATGAATATATATTAATTTCTCCTTGTTTCAGAACTTGGTGATAACTTTTGTATTACGTATGGATATATTATTCTTTGACTATGTATGTATTATACCCTCTGAGATATAGATGATTGTTTATATAGTGTAAACGAGTCACTGATCATATTAGGTTTGTATATCTTATTCTGTATATTTTGCATCTTGGATTCATATTATTCATCTGCTAATCATTTCATTTTATTCAACGTGGAAATGACTATAATTTGACATTGTGTCTTATGTGAATTTATTTTTGAATTGTTAAATTTTCTTTTGCATTTAATCTACATGCATATTATAATTTACAAACATCAATATTTAATTTCACCTCTCGGTAGGTACGCAGATATAAAGTTCATATGGTTTGATAAATCTATTCAATCCACAGATGAGCCTTCTTTTAGGCTTTGTGGGAAAAGTGAGCTTAAATTTGTATCATAAATGAGTGCCAATAAATAAACTAGGAAAACGCGTTATGTGTTTCCGCGTTGATGGATGAGCTAATGAGAATGACATTGAATTCTTTCAAAAAGTTATATCAAGTTAATGTTTTGACGGCATTCAAGTTAAAAAATCAATCTTTCCATTTGGTTGGTTTATTTCGTAGACTATTCTCATGAAGGAAATATTAGATGCAATTTGATATTATATATTGTAATTGGATGAGCGAAGCGAAGACTCAATTACACTTGACCCGAAAAAAATGTACATGTTTTTTTTTTTTTTTTTTTTTTTTTTTTTTTTTGTTCGCGCTCTACAGGTCAGCCGAAAATTCAAATTCGATTGAAACTTGGCATGCCCATGTGTCATCATCTGGATTGAATCCCATTAGTTTTTATACGCAATCGGTTGCACCACTTCTGAGAAAACTAATTTTCCATTTTCCAACTAACCCATAAGAATAAGCCAGAGAAGAATTTTCATAAAAAAAATGTCCTTCAAAAAATTTCAAATTTTCACCAAATTTCAATATAATAATGATACATGTTATTCCGAACTTTCATTGGAATCCAACCAGTCGTTTTGATATAAAATATTATATAATGACAAAAAAAAGCAAAAGAAGAATTTTCGTACAAAAAATGTCTTTCGAAAAAAATCAAATTTTCACCAAATCTCAATATAATGATGATACAGATCATTTCGAACTTTCAATAAAATCCAATCAGTCGTTTGGATATAAAAAATTATATAATGACATTTTTACACATCGTTTTGAAGCTATTAAGAAAACCTATTAAATCCAAGCAACAAGTGTCACCAATTAATGGAAAACGATTAAAACAAGGCCTTCTTTATTATAGAAGAAATTATTGAGAATGAGTAATGAATATAAAAGGTGGTTCTCAAGGTGTATATATGTATACAGCTGTCATCACGTTTCATATAGTAGTCTAATATTACAATGTAATATAATATTAAATTGCATCTACTATTTCCTTCATGAGAATAGTCTACGAAACAAACCAACCAAATGGAAAGATTGATTTTTAGCTTGAATGCCGTCAAAACAGCAACTTGATATAACAATTTTTGAAAGAATTCAATGTCATTCATTAGCTCATCCATCAACGCGGAAACACATAACGCGTTTTCCTAGTATTAGACTACTATATGAGACGTGATGACAGCTGTATACATATACACACCTTGAGACCATCCTCTTATAATCATTACTCATACTCAAAAATTTCTTCGATGATAAAGAAGGCCTTGTTTTAATCGTTCTCCACTAATTGGTGACACTTGTTGCTTGGATTTAATTGGTTTTCTTAATAGCTTTAAAACATGTGTAAAAATGTCATTAAATGAGTTTTTATATCTAAACGACTGATTGGATTTCAGTAAAAGTTTGCAATAATCTGTATCATCATTATATTGAGATCTGGAGAAAATATGAGTCTTTTCGAAAGACATTTTCTGTACCTAAATTCTTCTCTTGCTTTTTTTTGTCATTATATAATTTTTTATATCAAAACGACTCATTGGATTTCAGTGAAAGTTCGGAATAATGTGTATCATTATTATATTGAAATCTGGTGAAAATTTGAATTTTTTCGAATGACATTTTTTTCACGAAAATTTTTCTCCGGCTTATTCTTATGGGTAACTTGGAAAATGGAAAATTAGTTTTCTCAGAATGTGTGCAATCGATTGCGTATAAAAACTAATGAGATTCAATCCATATGATGACACATGGGCATGCCAAGTTTCAATCGATTTTGAATTTTTGTCTGACCTGTAGAGTGCTAACAAAAAAAAAAAAAAAAAAAAAAAAAAAAAAAAAAAAATGTACATTTTTTTCGGGTCAAGTGAAATTGAGTCTTGGCTTCGCTCATCCAATAATCAAATTAAACAAAATTAATATTTTTACTATCATTACTTCTATCAATATTATTATTATTATCATTTTTAAAATATTATATCATAATTTGTTTGTATTTATATTTCTACTCATATATGCCTACTATGTATACCAATTACCTCGGAGGAGGGTCAACGGTTAAATAAACATAATTACTTACTTCTTTATCATAGAAGAAATGATTGAGAATGAGTAATGAACATAAAAGGATGGTCTCAAGGTGTATATATGTATACAGCTGTCATCACGTTTCATATAGCCTAGTAGTCTAATATTACATTTAATATTAAACTGCATCTAATATTTCCTTCATGAGAATAGTCTACGAAATAAACCAACCGAATGGAAAGATTGATTTTTAACTTGAATGCCGTCAAAACATCAACTTGATATAACTTTTTGAAAGAATTCAATGTCATTCTTATCAGCTCATCCATCAACGCGGAAACACATAACGCGTTTTCCTAGTCATCACTTACATCGTCTGAAAGGTTTTGGAAATATCCATGTGTGCTTGTTTTCAGAATGTCGCTATCTCGTTCCGCTCAAAAGCCATCACCTAAGCCTGATATTCCGCTAAATCGACTCGCACAGATTAGTGAGTGAACGTTAAATGAAATGGATTACGAATATGAACAGCGGTCAGTTATTGTTATAAAAAGATAATTTCCCGGAAATAATTCAATTTAATCCCAACTAGAAGTATCTCGAACGTGGAGCCGATCAACCGTCTCGCATGTGACACGATCGGTAGTGTCGACAACATGGAGCTCTTCAGAGTGTACACTGGTGATATTAACAGCTAATCGAAGCGTCAGAGAAATATCCATTAGTGATATTCATTAGACGAGCTTTAGCGACGATTCAATTTCACATACTGAACAAAATTGGTGTTCGCTTTCATGTTTTTATACTATTTTTTTCATTTTTTTAATTTTATGTTTTTTTTCGGTTCTCTACAGGTCAAACGGCTACAGCTATCAACTTCAAACTTTTTTTCAATATGGTTCTTTATCTAACTTAGATCTGTACAGTTTTGTGGTATTATCGGGGTGTAACACTTATTTTTATGAATTTTAGAAATTTCAAAAATACTCATTAGAATAACATGGCGGTGCAGGGACCCGAACCGAAATTAATAAAGGTTCCGGTTCCGGTTCCGGTTCGTAATTTTCTCGAATAAAGGTTCCGGTTCTGGTTCCGAATCTACGTTTAAAAAGGTTCTGGTTCTGGTTCCGTTTCCATAGTGTGAATAAGGGTTCCGTTTCCGGTTCCACTTGCTGAATAGTTTCATAATTTTTTTCCTTGCTTGTAGTGGTCGACACTTTGTTTTGCTTGTCCATCTGCCGGGGACAGATCTTTCCCCTCACACTGGGTCACAAAGTTATGAACAAAATGAGTAAATAATGAGTCTGAATCAGGTATTGAGAACCTTTATGGAACCTTTATGGAACTGAAAATATCTCAAGGTTCTTGAAAATCAATAATGAAGATTCCGGTTCTGGTTCTGGTTCCCCAAAAATACGGGTTTTTTCGGGTTCCGGTTCCAGTTCCGGTTCGGGTCCCTGCCCTGGTGGGAACTTCTTGCCCTACGGTGGCTGGGGAGGCTATAGACGGGGTTATTCCCTGGATGCAACTATAGTATAATTCCTATTCCATTTCGGTGTTTTCAAATCATGTAAAAATTCTAGTTTTGTTGTTCATGTAAATATTGAAGGAATAATTCGTACATTTATATTTGTTCTATGAAGTACTTTTATCATTTCGATGTTTTACGGACGCAGAGTAATTAATTCAGTTGAAAGTTTTACTGCGGATTCACAGTTTTAATATTGAGAGGTGAATTGAAATAAATAGAATGCAATAATAAGAGACGATGTTTGAGGTCATAGTCGGTATATTTGCTGGATATACTATACAGAGACAGAGTTCACTGGATTTATAAAACTGGGTCCATTCATTTTCCGTCGGTTTTATTTATAGTGAAATGAAAACTTCCAGTGAGTCAATATTCTAGGAGAAGAAGACCGTACATCATTTCACTCCCAGAGTAAATTGATTTACCAAATCAGTTAGTGAGAAATATACTCACATATTAACATAACTATATTAGTATACTAACATACTGGCAAAAATATACCAAGATTCCTATACCAACATATACAAACTACTGGCAAAAATATACCAAGATACCTATATCAACATATACTAACATACTGGAAATAATATACCAAGATACCTATACCAACATATACAAACTACTGGCAAAAATATACCAAGATACCTATACCAACATATACAAACTACTGGCAAAAATATACCAAGATACCTATACCAACATAAAGAAACTACTGGCAAAAATATACCAAGATACCCATACCAACATATACTAACATACTGGAAAAAATATACCAAGATAACTTCACCAACATATACTAACATACTGGCAAAAATATACCAAGATACCTATACCAACATATACAAACTACTGGCAAAAATATACCAAGATACCTATACCAACATATACAAACTACTGGCAAAAATATACCAAGATACCTATACCAACATAAAGAAACTACTGGCAAAAATATACCAAGATACCCATACCAACATATACTAACATACTGGAAAAAATATACCAAGATAACTTTACCAACATATACTAACATACTGGCAAAAATATACCAAGATACCTATACCAACATATACAAACTACTGGCAAAAATATACCAAGGTAACTATACCAACATATACAAACTACTGGCAAAAATATACCAAGATAACTTCACCAACATTTACTAACATAATGGCAAAAATATACCAAGATAACTTCACCAATATATACTAACATACTGGCAAAAATATACCAAGATACCTATACTAACATACTAAGAGCCGATTGTACCAACTGATGACTAAATATTAATTAGTTAATCATTACTTGAGGTACAGAAATAACAAAGGTAACCAAGGGTGATAACAAGTTAATTAGCAAATGTTTGCTTAATTCACTAATCATCACTTGCTACAACCGGCTCTTAAGTATCCTCTGAGGATCAGAATAACACAGTGTTGTGCGGTGATGCTGCGTATAACGCTATACTGGTCTGCTTGCTTCACTCCGTGTCACGTGGTATTTCCCCTCCGGCCAGACAAGCCTCACGGCCTCACTATTGCTCGTGTTATCTGATGCGTCTCACTCAGTCTTATATATACTAGGTCATTGAAATACACCAAGATTGTATTCGAAATCATCAAATCAGAAATCATATTTGCTGAAAGCGCCGAGCGAACTCATTTCATCTCTCAGATAATCCGAGCACGTGACGTTGATCCGAGGGAGACAGAAGACATGTCGTCTGATTGGACCAATCAGGTCAGAGGTCGACAATCAGAGACAGCTTCAATGACTGGACGAGAAAATACGCCGGCCGGTAGCAATCGGAGAAAGAATAGGATAGAAAATTGTATTTTTGTCAACTGCCCCTCTCCCCCCCCCCCCCCCTTATTCCCCCACCCCCTCTCTTTCGCCCAGTATCCTTACGACCTGGGTCGACCCTGTTGCTTCTTGGGGGCGCATCACAATGCATGCTAATAGCATATGTGATTATATTAATGATTACTATTACTGATATTACTGATATTACTGATATTACTGATATTACTGATATTACTGATATTACTGATTTTACATTTTTTTGATCACCTCCTTCATAAATGCAATATAAAAATTGAAAAAAAAACACGGCAAGTCTTCCTTGGAAACTTGAATGAAAGATAACAATAGAACAGAAAAGGATGTGATACCCTAGCATGAGTGACAGTACGATGTCCATAGGTCTCATATTATACTGATTAAAATCCTTTCTTTCCTTTCCCATACGGTTCCCTCTTTGTAATCTGTGATTTGAAACCGTGTGTTAACTATAATTAGTATGATTACTTCATAGCATGACACAGTATGAGTGGTATTTCTTTCAACTTCATGCTTTTGTCATTTTCTTAAATTCTCATAGACAGCAGTGCTACTCTACTTTTCATGCTGAAAGGGTTGTACTTCGACCGATCGCAACCCTTCAGCAAGTGTACCGTTGTTCGCCACCTCAAGACGCCGTCACTTCGTTTCTGTCTGTCGAGTACAGCAGCTCGTAGGTCGACAGTTTTGTTATTCTTAGTACAGGCCAGTCGAGTACTGACGCCTTTTCTTGTGTAATTTGTATGAATAATTACACAATATATATATATATATATATATATATATATATATATAATATAAATATATATATATATATATATATATATATATATATATATATATATATATATATATATATATATATATATATGAATATAAATATATATTTATATATATATATATATATATGTATATATATATAAATATATATATATATATATATATACATATATATATATATATATATATATATATATTATATATTTATTTATATATATATATATATATATATATATATAATTATATATATATATATGTTTAATCTTAGGTTTTCGCGGACATAAGTAATGTTGTCGTTGGTTTCCGGATAATGTCGCTTATAATTAAAACAAAGCCGTGGAGACCCCACTCTCCACGTTGTCCAACTCACTTGACGTTTCGGGTGGATTACACCACCCATCTTCAGAAATAAAATGAAGACTGATCCGGTCTCGGAAGACACGTCCGAACCCGACGAGAACTCGACACTGAATGACCAGACAAGCACCTTCACTCTGGCAGATGTTCTTCTATTAGTCTGGCCCACATAGACTTTAGAGCATAAACCACACGGGACCTCATACACACCTCTCGCTTCGAGAGGGATGACGTCTTTGGCACTACCCAGCAAAGAGCTCATTTTGCGTTCAGGTCGGAAGGAGGTAGTGATGTTGTGCCTCTTCAGAATACGACCCACTTTGTCTGTAATACCTTTGATGTATGGTAGGTGAACTGTTGCGTGTGGCTCGTCCTTTAGTTTTTCCTCACTCTGGGATGTGCTGTGACTACGTCTGAATGCCTTGGTGATGGTGTAGTGCGAGTAACCATTAGCATGAAGAGCCTCGCGAAGGCCTTTCAGTTCTCCGGACGAGTGCTCCACATCAGACAGTCTCACTGATCTAGTAACCAGAGTGTTGACTACCGAGTTAAGCTGTGCTGGATGGTGGTGAGAGCTGGCATTAAGGTACCGGTTCGTATGGGTCGGCTTCCGATAAACGGTGTGCCCAAGACTTCCATCACTCCGTTTGTTGATTAGGACATCCAGAAATGGTAGTTTGCCATTCTCTTCAACCTCCATCGTGAATTGAATCCTTTGGTGAAGGCTATTCAGGTGTATCAGGAACTCAGAGAGACTTGCAATACCATGAGGCCAAATAGCGAACGTGTCATCCACATACAGGAGCCACAAACTAGGTTTCAGAGGCGCTGTGTCTAGAGCCCGGATTTCGAAGTCAGTCATAAAAAGATTGGCTATCACCGGAGATAAAGGAGATCCCATAGGAGCACCTTCTATTTGCTTGTACCTCTGGCCCTCGTACATGAAGTAGGTGTTCGAGAGACAGTGCTCAGCCAGCTCAACGACATGCTTCGGTGGTTTGTATGTATTCCGGATGGTCTCTAAAGCGTCTTTCACGGGAACCTGAGTGAAGAGTGAGACGACAACAAAACTAACCAGCAAATGTTGTTTCTCGATGCTGATATTTTTCACTATTTCAATAAAGTGTTCCGCATTCTTAACATACGACTTAGCATCCGTAGCGTGTGGTTGCAGTTGTCTCGCAAGATACCTAGCAAGCGATTGTGTTACTGAATCAATCGAGATTACAATAGGTCTCATTGGTATCCCTGGTTTATGAATCTTAGGCAGGCCGTAGAGTTTGAGGCAACGTGACGATTTCTCTCGCGGGATTCTGTACTTCTGCACTCGAGAGTCAATAGGCGAGGCCAATATCTTAGTTCTCGTTGTCTTCTCGAGATAAGTGGTAGGATCAGAGTTGTATCGCTTATAGGCCGGGGCATCCAAAAGAGCAGTCATTTTTGCATTATAGTCAGCTCTGTCCATGACGACTGTTGCGTTGCCTTTATCCTCTGGTAAAACAATGATGTTCGAGTTATTCCGTAGGGCTTTAAGACCCTGAAGCTCAAGATGAGAGATATTCTTCTCAGGCAAACGGGCGGTCCTCACAATGGTGCAAGTATCTTGGCGGATGTTCTCTGCTACATCATCAGGTTAACCCAGCTAAGACTGACTCTACCCCACATATTATGTCTTCCACTGGGATGCGGGATGGAGTGACGGCATAATTGAAACCCTCAGCCAGGGCAGACTCAGTTGCAGCATCGAGGAGCAAGGATGACAGATTGTGCACCGTTGTTATCTTGTGGTCATGACTGCTGCTATTCGCCGTTGAACGCGGCTTCGGACAGAACTTCTTGAGGTGGCGTTGAGTAGTCAGATATATGTCATCTTCCTCTCTCTGATGAGATTCCATGTCAATCTCCTGCCAAAGCACTGGATTCATAGTAGTGCTAAGTTCGTCGTGTGCATCATGCAGTTTGATGTTCAGAATATGCAGCTTATGTCGTGTGGTATGAATAGCATTTCTGAGAAGACGCAGGCTCGCATCATGGAGGATCATTGTTCGACACACGAGACGTGTTTGGTCAATACCTGTTGATCATAACGCATCTCGTGACTTGGTCAGAGTCAAACGATCATCCGAAGCTATCAATAATAGTGATAAGATTGTTACTGACATTGATATCATATTTGGAGAAATCGTTATCGGTCATTTCAAGTGGAACCCACCCACAGAAATGTATCAAACATATTATCATTTATTGATGTATCAAGGTAAAAATAGTATATTTCAAATTTCAAATTGAACAAAAAGTTGAAAATTCCGAGAAAATTTAGGAAGAAGCGGTTTAAAAATACGTTCATCCGTTTCTAAAACGGAAACCGTTCGATAGTTAGCATCTAGATGAAAATTGACACGTTGATAGATTAAACATTCCTCTATCAGTCAAGCTATTTTTCTTCAGCATTCCTTGAGCCGTTTTGATACAAATAGATAGTTTCCGTTACCTCGATTCACGAAAAAAAAATGCGTGACTGAACCCGGTCTCTTGTACCAAACGCTTGAAGTTGAGCTGTTTATTTTTAGCTTAGCCCAAAGCCAGTTGTTTTACGAACACATCGATACCACACGATACAATACCTCAAGCAGTAATCAAGTGGTGTATGTAACGCGAGATGCATGTTTTGTGACCATTTTCAGCGTCAAATAAAGCATAAACAATCGTAGTGGCTTTCCGGATGAACGTATTGTTGTGAAACTGCTTCACACCATTCAGAGAAGTACCTTCTAAAATACGGCCGATCCATAATAAACATTCACAATGTTTTCAAAAATAATCACCCTGGTGGGAACTTTTTTCCCAACCCTGACTGCAGGGTACGCCTTGGTGGTATATTTTGTGCCGTTTTTATATGCTACCAACGAAATGATAATGTCTCTTTGTATCGATTACCCTCAGCGCCTGAGCGATATGAAACCACTGTGAAGAACTAACAATGATTCGACGACAGCAGGGGTTGAATGTTATCCGAAGAAAAGACTTGACATTTGAAAGCTGATGCGTGCGTGCTGTTCACTTCGTTAGTGGTAAGGTGGCTTATCTCAGTGATTGGATGAGCGCAGCAAAGACTTCGATTTCAAATACCGAAAAAAAATGGGCTTCGTTTTTATGTTTTGTAATTTTGTACGTGGCACACAGGTCAGGGAAATTGACCAATCGACTGCAAACTTTCTGTGAATATTGGCCTCACACCAGAATAAATTGAGATTGTTTTTCAGAGAAATCGGTAGAACGGTTTTTCCGGAAAAAAAATGGAAAGTTTGGAAATCCCCATAAGAATAACTGAGGAAAAAGTACTTCGGAACGAATCTTTTTTAAAAGCTTTCAAATTCATACAGAATATGAAACACACATTTTCAATAATTTGTGCAACAATCGGATGAGACAATACGAAGAAAACGCAATAAAAGTATACATTTCATCGAATATCAGGATCAAAACATGTAATGCAAAGTGTTTATGCGACAGGTTGCTCTACAAATGGCAACAAGTTGAAGGTAAGGTTTTTCAGCGTTTGAAGTAATCCAAGGTCTGTGGATGTAGATTGAGCTGACAGAGTATTTTTCAATCCCAGATTCCCATACTTCTACACTCATCTCACAACGCACATTCTGCGTTTTACTAGTGATAATTGTCAAGATTTCTATGTGCCAGCAGAGTTCAACTTTCAGGTCGGGGAAAACAATTAGAAACACAACCCTACCATCAGTTCTGCTTCGGCATTGAGTTACTCAGTGAGTTGTGAAGGTCTTGAAAGAGCGATGCTAGCGCGCGTAGCGGAGTGGAGTGAACTATTTCTGTGCTAGGACAGTTGGAATCATTTTAAACATATCTATTTCACACCCTCTTTGATTCACATGATTATCCCAGTTCTGCTTTTTCTTCGAAATGATTTATTTCATTGAATATTACACTTCCATCATGAATGGATGAGAGGACGCTATCTGTATTATCATCGAGTGCTTGAACCATGTTATCCAGGCAAAGGTGAAGTAATTCTTTAGTATCCCAAGAGATACGGAAATGTAAGTACAGCAAGGCTAGGCCAATTTGAACATCATGTCCATTGATAAGTATTATATCCCTACTATAATAATGACATCAGTTCGGTGTTCTAGACCTGAGCATTGGCCATTGCTGGTAGAGCAGATATCTGTCTTGTAGTTCCCTCCAGTCCGCCAGGTGGTGTTAGTGAGCAATGTCGCCAAGCGTTACGTGGTGAACATGATACATGTATTGGGTCTTCTTAGATAATAGGCTCTTTGGTTGTTCGTTCGGACGGAGCGGACAGGGAACCGCGCCACCTGATTGGTCAGCGCTTCTGACGCTTGTGACGCGCCGCTCTCAACGCGACCCAGTGAGAGCAGCATAACTTGGACAAGTGTTCCCAGAATCGTAGAATCCCTAGAATCCTAGAATCCTAGAATCGATTCAATCGTAATATGTTCACTCTGTTCAATTTCAATTGTCACTAAACCACATGCCTATAAGTGTCTTCTGTTTCAACTGTTGATTAACATAGCTATGATATCTTATTTTGGTCAGCCCGCACACAAGAATCTTTCTTATGCGGGCTTCTACATTACATTCTTATTTCTCAATGAACATCCCTACTTCTCTTTCAAACAGAACCTTCCAACTTGTTTTTCTTCTTTATGTATCTTTATTTATTGTACATAGTTACTAATCATTACGTTGTATGGAAAACTGTCTAAATGGATATGTAATGTGGAATATAATGAGAATAAAATGAAAAGAAAAAAAATGAAAGTGGTTTTATGATGACTGTAAACGGAGGTATTGTTAGTTAATGTATGGCATGTCTAACTTGTATTATAATGAGTTGTTTGCCTCATTGAATATCCCCCTGAGTAGAAATAGCGTGCACTAATAGCTGGGTGAGTTGAGTGACGTCACATGCATCACTCACCCGTGATCTGATAATGCCGCTGACCTTGGAACTATGGTAAACAGAGTGGTTGACATGTTATCGTAGTGACACGTTGATTCGCGGGAAGATAACCCAGAATAAACACTGGAGTGCTCGGGCAAGATCGAGATTATATGATTAGGTGAGCTACAAGCTATTGCATGTAACCTAGATAGCATGGACACACATATATATATAAACACACACACACATATATATATATATATATATATATATATATATATATATATATATATATATATATATATATATGATAATAAGTCACTTTTCGGTGATTTGGCCTTCCTTGAAACAACTGGTGGCTCTAAAAAGAGCCTTGGTTTTCGACGTTTCAGCTGAAAACGTTCAGCCATTTTCAGGAGTCGTTGTGGTGTGGTGGCCGGCAATCGAGCTCGATTCGAGCTCGATTGCCGGCCACCACACCACAAATTTAGATATTGCTCATAGGAGAAAGCTCGGCGGAAGATCTCGTATACTTTAGGACCTTCTACCAGCCCTGTCGAATGTGTGTGAGGAATTTCACGACACTCGGTCGAGCCGTTTCGGAGGAGTTTATCCTCTAGCATGTGACACGAGCATCCATATATAAGATTAGGAAGATCACATAAATCTCTCTACTTGTCTCTCTTTCCACCCTCCGCACTCCCAAACCCAAACTCATTTCCGAGAATTCTCGATACTCGATAAATCGAATCACCCTGAACCGGCCACAAGTAGAATGTTTCCGATGTGTGACCAATCACTCCCCATCACACGGCGACCTCTGTGACCTCGGCCGTCAACTCCATTGTTATCTCGCGTCCTGCTATCACCACTCGTCCGATAACAGCCGCGCGCTGACGGGTCGACACGGCCGGTCGCCGTCGCTGCCGAGCAGGGGGAACCCCCGACCGCTGCGCTCGAGTGGGGTGTTGTTGTTACTCGAGTGCTTTGTTGATCGCGAGTAAAAACGTGATGGCTCAAGTGCGTTGAAGATCAGATATCTGCGTGTATAAAAGCTGGGACAGAAGATGGGAGTTGTTATAGCAAGCGCTGGAGTAAAGAACAGTCGCCATGAAGGTATGTACATGGACAAGATTTATACTAGTTTGTATCATTTCTTAGACATTGTCAGGATCACAACCACATCTATGTGCCGAATGATCAAAAAGTCGCAACGTTATTGGTCGAACACTGATTATTGGTACAACAATCGAAGAGGAACAAATTTAGTATCAGAAGAAGAGAATTAATCTGTTGGAAATTCACAGATTTTGATTCTGGATTGCAGAACAAAGTAGACTATTTGAGATGATTTTGTTTCCCATTTGAACATGAATTTGAAATTCATATTCAGTTTTTTCAATGTTCATTTACTCATTTCGAATGAACTTCTTTTGTATTCAACTTGAGATATTTGTCACCTGGAATTATGGCATGCGGTTCTCACGGGTCGGACAATTTGGGCGTGTCAAAACATAATATGAATTGTTCTAGCATTTGTTCGTTTCCATCGCCCATCATCACTTGATCGTTTCACTATCACCCACCCACTCGTACCCCCATATAACCAGGCTGTAAGTGGGGCCGTAAACACCACTGACCAAAATGTGACAATGATTATTCCCAACAGTAATGGATCTCTCGTTCTATTCAGTTTGTATTTCACAATTCTTATTCACCGCAATAAGTGATCTGAATGCAATTGTACAATATTGAATACAGTGATAACCATGAGTGACATTCATGATGGAGTTTTCCGTCAGAAAGAAATCACTCATGATGGACAAAATAGAATATCCTTCAATTATTGTCAGTTGGCAAAATGTGAGACAATATTGTAATTTATTCATTGATCACCATGAGTCGTTTGTTTTCGTTTAACCTGGGTTATTATTTATTATACTAGGTAAGCTTTTCATAGGCTTTGCAGATCTGTCTGAAAATGTGTATGTATGGGTTATTCTTTCTCTTGTGGAAGTAAAAAAAATAAATGCAAACGAAAAAAGTGACTGAAAAAGCTGTTGATATTGATATGCCATCCCAACCAGAACATGGAACTGGATGTTGATGAACAGTGGCGATATCTTCCTGATTCCAGAGAAACCTGTAAACATCACCTCAATTCCAGATATTACACCCAAGCTGTTTGTCCTTCAGACCCCGTTTTCAACTACTCAACTACTCTAGTAACCCCATCTACGATCGTGAGTTACCGTGTGTGAACACCAAATAGTGGCTACGCTCGTAACAAAAGCTACTACAGTCAACTTACTCTCGTTAGTAGGGTTACTGTACCCGTATGAACGCTCATAGGTTGGTGCGATCGTAGCCTCGTAGGAAGTCTTAGCTCTAGGATACGTTTTGATAGAATAATTACAAGATGGCGTCTGCGAAAGGTGTCAAAACACACTCACGCGGTAAAATATGTAACTAAAACGTCTAGTAACCAAGAATCTATATTTTGTCCGTGTGAACGCAATATTAGTTACTGCCCATTGACTCCGGTAACTCTACTGTAGTGGGACGGTAGTGATGTAAACAGGGTGTCAGAGACCAGCAGGCATGACGTAGGCCTCACCGATCAACAAAACTCTCCACGCTGGAGGATAAACAAATACATTCTATTCTCTCTGAAATTGAAGTGGTTTTATCTCTGATATCGGAGATAATAATCTCTGAATAATCTCTGTTATTATACGTTAATATCTAGTTCCACTTCTGTGTTATCTTCGAACTGTTTTGCAATCTTCAGATTGACATGTTATTGCTACTTGAACGCGATCACAAGCCTCCATGCAACAAGTGGTCCACTCAGCTGTGGAGATTGTCAGCTGATTGCTAACATCGCTCGCTGTTTCAGGTTGTTGTTGTGATCTGCCTGTTGGCAGCAGTAGCGCATGCGCAGAAGGATCCGAACGTAGCGGCAGGACGCAGTGCGATAGTCCACCTGTTCGAATGGAGGTGGGACGCCATTGCTAAGGAGTGCGAGGACTTCCTGGGGCCCAAGGGGTTCGCCGGAGTGCAGGTACGAATACAATATGTTGTGAACACAAATCAGTCAGAACTTCTGCTCCCACGCGGCCTTCACATTAGTAGTATCTTTCAATCTTCTCGTCCAAATACTTCAGCAAACACAAACTACAACTTCATACTGTTAATTATCATTCAGAATTCTTGGTGTTTATGTTTGTATTGTCTGTTTATGTATTCTGCTTGATTTAGACAAGTGAATAAAATGATTTGAGATTGAATTTGAATTGAAATCGACACTATTGCAAAAAAACATTTGTCTGGTAATTCGTCTACTCGAATCAGCAAAGAGAGAGAGTGAGAGAATAAGATATGATCAACGAACGTGTTGTCAGGTATCTCCTGCCAGCGAGAACATTGTCGCCAACAACCGCCCCTGGTGGGAACGCTACCAACCAGTGTCTTACAAGCTGACCACACGCTCGGGCGACGAGAATGCGTTCAAGGACATGGTCAGGAGGTGTGCCGACGTCGGAGTTCGGTGAGTACACTGATACGACACTAAAACGGCACTAATACGGCACTAATACAACACTGATACGACACTAAAACGGCACTAATACGGCACTAATACGACACTGATTAGACGAGCTTTAGCGAGGATTCAATCTGACATACTGAAAAAAATTGGTGTTCGTTTTTATGTTTTTTTTTTTTTAACGTTTTTTCTGTCGGTTCTCCACAGGTCAAACGGCTACAGCTATCAACTTCAAACTTTTTATCAATATGGTTCCTCATCCAACTTAGATCTGTATAGTTTTGTGGCATTATCGGGTGGTAACTTTTTTTTTTTATGAATTTTAGAAATTTCAAAAATACCCATTAGAATAACATGACGGAAAAAAAAAAAAATCCTCAAAAAATGAAATTTTGTGTGAAGTTGAATAACATTTTGATACACATTTTTAAAAATTTTCAGCTTGATCGGGTCAGCCATTTTGAAGAAAAAACATAAAATGTGCTGAATTGGTACCACTCGAAGCAGTTCTTAACCATTACTACCCATACTATTACTATCCGCTCGTCTAACAACGCATATGGCGTTTTCCTAGTACGTCACATTCGTACCGCTGGAACCGTGACTAATGTGTCAAATATACTCCTAGCATTTCACGTTTACTGAAACGCATGCGTGTCACTAACATGTCATGCATATTCGTCAATATAGCGTCACATAATCGTCCATTACTATTCTAAAATGGTTTGTTTCTTCTCTTATTCCATGAGGTCGTCTCTTGTGAATATAATAACAATTCATTATGACTTCATGAAAGAGTATCTGTTGGAATATTCGTAGTTCACAATATTTCCAAACCTTCGTTATTTGCTAGCGCCAGTGTTTGGGACGTACTTCAGGATAAAACAAGGGACACAATGGATGTAAAATACGGGCCAATCAGCATGATGTCGATTTGATCACACTAAGAAGAGCCTCTTGTAACAACAGCTGACTGGTGAATGAAACTGATAATCAGGGAATTAGCTTGAACCCACCTCCAGTTATCCACGTCGTGTGTATCTTGAAGGACAGCACGAGTCAAGGACTGTAGATTTGAGTGAATGATGACGCGGTTCCCCCGATTGGAGAGGAAACTAGAAAGTATCATCTCAATTTGAGGAATCTTAACCTATTTGTTTTTCGTCGAGAGACGCATGACGTAATCATCACCCGATTCTGTATCGAAACATGAACAGAAGTGGATAGTGCCACGTCACGATTCACAGAAGAAGGCGGGTCTTGGAGGACATTAGAGCGATTATAATTCCTGGAATTGAGATGATGATTTTCAGGTTCCTCTGGAATTCAGAGAGAAACTAATTCGTTGTCCAGCAGAATCCAGTCCCAGGATTAGAATGTGGGAGTCCAAAAGATGAACATATTTGCAGCAACATATTCATGCTTGAGAACCGCGTCTATAATACTCGGAATATTACTGAGATTGGTCCCTGATAGGCGCTAGGGACACATCACAAGTTGTTTGTGACATTTTTGAGAAGTTTAATCCAAAAAGTGATTTCATGAATGTGATACGAATTTCCGCCTCGAAAAGGTCTATTGCCATTTCGAGAAACCATTTGTACACACATTCATAGCATTGATACTCATCATTGTTGTATTATATTCTTATCATTCTCGTATCACTGTTTATACTTAAACTTTCTCATTATTCTCGACAATAATTCTTTCTCACTAATCATTCATCTGCGATTCATGATTATTGCGTATTTCGTACTTGATGGATTTGTTATCTGATTGTCATTGTGTCAAACGGCAACCATGTATACCATGACACGTATTTGATACAGATTCATATATATATATATATATATATATATATATATATATATATATATATATATAATAATAATTATCTAACCCTGTTTCCAAATACAACATTGGGTCAGGGGGTGGGTGTTCCCACCAGCACTAGGGCCGCAGGATTCCCAGAAACCGGCTGGCCACGCCTGGCGTTTCATCCTCTTCTTCCTCCTCTTCTTCATCTACTTCCGGTTGCTCCAAAAATTCCTTCCACCTTGTTCTGTTCTCCCAATGTCCCTCCGTCTCTAACTCACTCCACCTTCCTCCCCTCTTCAGTACATCCTCTTTGATCAGTCCAATCCACCGCTCTCTCGGTCGCCCCACTCTCCGTGTTCCCACTGCAGCCGCCTCGAATACCCGCCTTGGTATTCTCTCGGTTCCCATCCTCTTCATGTGACCGAACCACCTTAGCCTCTCTCTCCCCAGTTTGAATCCTAATCGCTCTATCCCTAGCTCACTTCTTATCTGCCTACTCCGAACTTTATCCATTATTGTAACTCCATTCACACTCCTCAAAAACTTCATCTCAGCTGCCTGTAGCTGGTTCCATTCCCTCATACCCGCCGACCATGTCACTGCACCATAAGTTAAAATTGGCAGGAAATACATTTTGTACATTATAAGTTTGATTTTTAGTGGAAACTTCTCATTCCACAGCAACTTTCTAACTGCCTGATAGAATGACTCCGCTTTCTTTCTTCTCTCCTGCACCTCTCTATCCACTTCAGCCTTGTTGGTGAGTATGCTGCCAAGGTATTTAAACTCTTCAATCTCGTTCATCCATCCTTCTCCAAGCTTGATCCTAGCATGACTGTATTTGCTCTTCTTCTTTTCCATGGTCATCACTTCGCTCTTCTCTTCACTTATTCTCAAACCCATCTTTTCTGTCTCTTCACTCCATTTATGAATCTTGATCTGCAATTCCTCTCTAGTTTCTCCCCACACCACCACATCATCAGCATAAATTAATGTTCGACTATCATCACTCTCATTTGTCTCTACATTCTTCAGCAACTCGTCCATTACTATAATAAACAGCGTTGGTGATAATACACTGCCTTGTCGTAACCCTTCACTAATATTGAACCATTCCGATCGCCCTACCCCCGTCTGCACACAACTCACACTGTTTCGATACATACATTTGATTCGCTCGATCAAGTCCTTGCCTATTCCTCTCTTCACCAAACACTTCCACACTCTTTCTCTAGGCAACCTATCATACGCCTTCTCCAAGTCTAAGAAAGCCATATGCATCACTCGCCCTCTCTCCCACCGCTGCTCCATCATTTGTCGCATGGTGAATATTGCGTCTATTGTCGATCGTCCTCTCCTGAATCCATACTGTTCCTCCCGCAATCCCTCTTCCACGTGATTCTTCAATCTCCACTCCACTATCTTCTCAAATATCTTCGCACACTGGCAGAGTAACGTCACTCCCCTGTAATTATTACACTTCCTTCGATCTCCTTTCTTGAAAATGGGTACAATTATCCCCTTTCCCCAATCACCTGGAATCTTCTTCTGTTCCCATGTCGCTCTGATTACTCTACCAAGCCATCTCCTACCACCCTCCCCTGCCGCTTTTACCATTTCTATAGTAACCTCATCGATGCCGGGTGCCCGCCCATTCTTCATCTCCCACAATGCTCTTGCTATTTCTGCATCACTAATATCTTCGTCCATGGCCCTGTCTACCAAGTCCCCTTCACTCTGCAGGTCTCCTTCCTCTTTTGATGTATTCATATATATATATATATATATATATATATATATATATATATATATATATATATATATATATATATTATAGGTCTATGTATAGCAGATTCAGAGTCCAAGGGAGTCGATTTAGCGGAATATCAGTTCTTTGGTGATTTTTTTTTCGAGTTTTTTGGTGAACTTTTGAACGGTGTAAGATATCGAAGTTCTGAGAAGTAGGGAACACAGATATCTTCAATACCGTCAATACGGTGTGAGTGATAACTTCTTATCTCTTATCGCACAATTGTCAGGCGTACACGGCTATAAAGTGTGTGTTTTTAACCGAATACGCCTGACAATCAGGTGATGTGAGATAAAAGAGTTATTACTTTCATCACGTTGAAGGCCTATTGAAAATATTTGATATTTCCTCGTTTCCCCAACAAACTGATTTGTTTCTAAATCGACTCCCATGGACTCTCCACTTTGTGCACCGAGCTCGATGAACCGACTCTAACCACGATCCTGACTCCCTCAGCATCTACGTGGACGTCGTGCCCAACCACATGACCGGAAACGGCGGCCCCGGCGTCGGTACCGGCGGCACCCCGTGCACCCCCGGCGAGAAGCTGTTCCCCGGCGTGCCGTACGGCCCCAACGACTTCCACGACACATGCGCACTCAACAACTACAACGACGTGAACGAGATCCGCAACTGCGAGCTGGTCGGCCTGCGCGACCTCAACCAGGGCTCCGCTTACGTCCGAGGCAAGATCGTCGAGTACTTTGACCACCTGGTCGACCTGGGTGTGGCTGGCTTCCGGTAGGTTGCTATAGGTGACGATATCATTGCCTGCTAGCTGGATAGTGTGGGGGTACGAGTAGGTCGGTTCCCACCAGGCTGATAAGACGAGTGGGTGCATGGCTCCTGGACGATATCATTGCCTGCTAGCTGGATCGTTACTGGGGGGCAAGTTGTCAGGTCATAGTGACGTGACCTCGAGGAGATTCAGGGAATGAGGAGATGGAGGAGAGCAATTGATTGACAATTGCGGGGGTCAGATGTTCGGTCTACATGATAATACGGACCAAGCTGCAGGAATGATGAACACCACATCATTATTATAGACAGTTGCAACAAAGAAAACTGAGTCTTGGGGTTATTCATTCAATTTCATATATATATATATATATATATATATATATATATATATATATATATATATATATATATATATATATATATATATATATATATATATATATATATATATATATATATATATATATATATATATATATATATATATATATATATATATATATATATATATAACATATTTATATATGTCTACACGCAGTGTTCTACGTGACGGACTGATCACTGCCACGGAGCATCATGCCCAGTACATTGCACAAGCACTGATCAGTCTGTTGTGAGGATATCATTGCCTTTCATGATGTAGTCAAGATATGATTGTGCCTCGCTGGATCCTCAGCCTTGCTTTAAAGGCAGAATGCAGTTCCTCAGTCGACTCTGCCTGTACCACGTGTTTGTGTACTGAGTGTTGCTCGCCTATCTTGTGATAACACGGGTCTTGTACCACGTGTGTGTTGACTGAGTGTTGCTCGCCTGTTGCTTGCAGTGTCGACGCCGCCAAGCACATGTGGCCCGGAGACCTCAAGGTCATCTACGAGAGTGTCAAGAACCTGAACCCTGCCTTCGGCGGCGGCGTCCGCCCGTTCTTCTACCAAGAGGTCATCGACCTGGGTGAGTACATGACACATGTCCCTGATCAGGGCTTCTTGGAGCGTGCTCTTCGCTCAGTCGCTGGTGGAAACTAGGAAAACGCAGTACATGCGTTGTGAGATGAGCGTACAAGTATGGAAATCTGGGATTGAAAAATAATCTGTCAGCTCAATCTACATCTACAGGCTTTGGACTACCTCAAACGCTAAAAAACGTTTCCTGCAACTTGTTGCTATTTATAGAGCAACCTGTCGCATATACACTTTGCATTACATGTTTTGATCCTGATATTCTATGAAATGTATACTTGTATTGCTTTTTCTTCGTCATATCTCATCCGATTGTTGCACAAATTATTGAAAATTTGTATGATAGTTGTTTTCATATTCTGCGTGAATTTGAAAGCTTTTGGAAATTTTTCGTTTTTCAAGTATTTCCCCCCTGGGTTGTTCTTATGTGAATTTTCAAAATTTTCGAAAAAAATCCCGGAAAAACCGTTCGACCGATTCCTCTGGGAAACAATCCGAACCTATTCTGCTGTGACACCAATAATCAAAAAACAGTTTGGAGTCGATTGTCTTTTCACCTGAACAAAATGACAAAACAAGACAAAGAATAAAGATGAATGCTGGTGTGTGACATGTGAGTGTGTGTTCCAGGCGGTGAAGCCGTGTCGAAGTACGAGTACACGCCGTTCGGGCGCGTCACGGAGTTCAAGTACGGCGCCGAGCTGGGCAACGCTTTCCGCGGCAACAACCCCATCAAGTACCTGCAGAACTTCGGCACCGAGTGGGGCCTGGCTCCCGACGGCGACGCCCTCGTCTTCATCGACAACCACGACAACCAGCGCGGACACGGCGCCGGCGGCGACAGCATCCTCACGCACAAGGTGCCCAAGCTCTACAAGGTACGCAGCACATTGCAGCTATGGCTACATTCTGACTAATGATTACAGCATCCTCACGCACAAGGTGCCCAAGCTCTACAAGGTACGCACCACATTGCAACTATGGCTACATTCTGATTAACTAGGAAAACGCCATATGCGTTGTTAGACGAGCGGATAGTAATGGTATGGGTAGTAATGGTTAAGAACTGCTTCGAGTGGAACCAATTCAGCACATTTTACTTTTTTTCTTCAAAATGGCTCACCCGATCAAGCTGAAAATTTTTAGAAATGTGATCAAAATGTAATTCAACTTCACGCAAAATTTCATTTTTTTGGAAAATATATTTTTTTTTTTTTTTTCGCCGTGTTTTTCTAATGGGTATTTTTGAAATTTCTAAAATTCATAAAAAAAAGTTACCACCCGATAATGCCACAAAACTATACAGATCTAAGTTAGATGAGGAACCATATTGAAAAAAAGTTTGAAGTTGATAGCTGTAACCGTTCGACCTGTGGAGAACCGACAAAAAAACATAAAAACGAACACCAATTTTTTTCAGTATGTCAAATTGAATCCTCGCTAAAGCTCGTCTAATAATATCCGTTTTAATAATTTCGGAGAGTGTTTTTTGATAACATTGAAACTTGATACAGAATCATTGTTTCCCAATAAAGATTATGGATGAGAGACGAGATCGTTTGAACGGGGCATCACGTTCCTGGGCGATCTATTCACCCCAAAAATGATTGAAATTAACTAAGTCATTTCACAAATATACATCTTGAAAAAAGTTGGTAATTCCCGGGTAGTAAACAATTCAAACGTTGCATTGGGAACAGTGAGTCTCCCTCCTTTCTGATAAAATCATCTTTTTTATCGCGGATCTAACTTCGTAATTTATACAAATCTACCGTTTCTCTGTTACCCACTGACATATTCGACTTCACTTCCATTTTCAAAATCATTCAAATTAATCGTTCCATTTTACTATTGTAGTTGCCCAATTTCCTAATTATGAGAATAATATTCTCCATTGGTGTAATAATCGGTGAAGAAGTCGGCAATGTTCCCCCCTCTGGGGGTAATGTTCTCCCCTCTGGGGCTATGTTCCACCTTCTGGTGCTGGTTTGGCCAGTGTAGGAGTCCCTCTGGGGCTATGTTCTACACTTTGGGGGTAATGTTCTTTCCTCTGGGAATAATCTTCTCCCCTCTGGGGCTATGTTCTTCCCTCTGGGGCTATGTTCTACACTTTGGGGGTAATGTTCTTCCCTCTGGGGGTAATGTTCTTCCCTCTGGGGCTATGTTCCACCCTCTGGTGCTGGGTTGGCCAGTGTAGGAGTCCCTCTGGGGATATGTTCTACACTTTGTGGGTAATGTTCTCCCCTCTGGGGCTATGTTCTTCCCTCTGGTGCTATGCTCTCCCCTCTGGTCATGTCTCGCTTGTTGTCCCCAGCAAGCCACCGCCTACATGCTGGCCTGGCCTCACGGCTACCCACGCATCATGTCCAGCTTCGCCTTCGACAACACGGACCAGGGCCCACCCAACAACAACGGCGACACCCTGGGGCCCGCCGTGGGCCCGGACGGGACCTGCGGCAACGGCTGGGTCTGCGAGCACAGGTGGAGGCAGATCTTCAACATGGTCGGATTCAGGAATGCGGTCGCTGGTAAGTCTTCCTATTAGCCATTTGTAAATTGAATGATTATTGTAATAATTATGAATAATTAATAATTATAAAAACTAATCATGATCTTTCCATTTTTCAAATAATTATAAAAATGATTAAAAAATGATTATAGAAATACTATACTAGGAAAACGCCTCATATTCGTTGTGAGATGAGCTTAGGAGTATGGAAATGTAGAATTAAGAACATTTGGTCAGCTCAATGTACATATACAGGCCATGGATCACTTCAAAGGTTTAAAAACCGCGGCTGTCTGTTGGTATATAAACCTTGGTTTCCAAACAATGGTACCAGTGCCTTCTTCATATCCATCACAGCTTTCAATCGTTTCAATTTATTTGTGACACTTGTTGCTTACATTTATTAGTTCCTTTAATTGCTTTCTTAATTGCTTTCATTGATGTGTAAAAAATACATGCAAAATGCGTTTCCTTCGTTACTTCACATTCGATTGTTCCATAAATCGCTTGAAATATGTATGAAAGATCTTTCCACATTCAGTTTAAATTTGAGGGTTTTTGGAAAACAAAGAAGTATTGCTCCCCTGGCTTATTCTTGTGGGGATTTTCTATACTTTCCGAATTTTTTCCGGAAAAACCGTTTGACCGATTTTTCTGAAAAACAATCCCAACCTATTCTGGTGTGATACCAATTTGAAAAAAAAGTTTCGAGTTGATTGATATTTTTCCTGACCTGTATGCCGCGTACAAAATTACATACAAAAAAGAAAAAACAAAAACATGAAAACCAAGCCCAAAATGTTTCGGTATATGGAATGAAAATCTTCGCAACGCTCATCTAATAATATATCATTCGGATAAAATGAATAATGTCATGAATATATTTGTATGGCTTCATCAAGTTAGCGCCACCTATTCAACTGAGCTCAAAGTAAAACATATTGAGGTTTTGAGCTCGTTTTGAGCTGACTTGAGCTACCACTTATTCGTTTTGAGCTCACCCCATAGAGTATGGATCGCACCCCTACGTGGGCGGGGCCAGGTTGACGGACAGCCCCACCCAAATCATCGGATCATACTTTTATTCATGAACATTCAATAAATAATGATAACCATACGTAAGTGTTTATTCTCTTGGCGAAACATGATTTGAATGTATTGAGTAGGCCTACATATTCTTGGAAAATAATTCCGATCTATTCTGGCAATAATTATTCACAAAACGAAACTGTCGGAAACTTTCCTCAACTGACATTTGTCTTGAGGGTAAAAATAGCTTCTGATCGAATAGAAAGTTCGAGTAATCGAAGACTTGGACCGACCCCATGAATCTGTCCCCATCAAGGATGGAGAAGATGTCTTCTCATTCGAAGTCGAACATCTGAGCGATGGATGACGAACTAGAATATTCTGACATGTAGATATCATACTGAAGACATAGCACACCGTGGGGAATACTAGTTTTCTTTGCTATTCCCTCTCGAATGACAAAACTTGTTTCGTCAAAGTCCCGAATGAATTCCCAAACTTCGGAAGTCCGAACGTTCGGCCAACATCCGACATTTCAAGAGGAGTCTCGCTACACTCTCATCCACGGAACAAGATGCTTGTCTACTAACATGACAAACATGCATTTGTCCATTTTTTCTGTATTATTTATTCTATTACAAAACAAGAGAACAAGTGAACAACACAGATAGTGTAAGAGCGAACAAAACATCGTGCATTAACATTGCAAGATCAGAAGGAAATGAAGCCCGCGCAGTCTTGTGTGCGTGCAATAGTCGACTATTCGAAGATAATTAGATGAGCGTAGCGAAGATTTTCACTGAACTCTTACGGAAGTTTGTCTGTTCGTTTTTTTTTTGTTTTTTTCGTTTGTTTGTAATCACTGCACAGGTCGCAGGGTTTGACCGATCGACATGAAACTTTTTTTTATATGCAAACTTATCCAACTTAGAACTGTATAGTTTTGAGATCTAATCGGTTGGACCATTCTCGACAAACATCGTACAGAAAAAAAAAAAGCACAGACAAAGTTCCGTAAGAGTTCAGTGTAAATCTTCGCTAGGCTCATCTAACTAACTAATATATTCTTGAATATACCGAAGTTTGTACGGTTATTTTGTTGTTAGAAGACCTCCTCCCGTGAATACGAGTATACCTTGTTTCACTTTTGACAAGGTCCACGCAATCCCCCAAGATGCACACCCCCTCCCCCTCCCCTCCCCCCCCGGGCCCCCCCTAGACAGAAATACATATTTACCGAGTCAACAATGGAAACCTTCAATGTCAAATAAAGAATATATATCCTAGCAGGTATGCATTTTCATGTACAAATAATGCACAGAAACGAAGGTTTGTGTATAAAAACTGAGATATTTCAACTTTTTATGAATGGCCAACAAAGTTCACGAGAGAAAAACACGTTTGAATATACTGTATACGTTCTCAATGTGGATGTGGTATTCTCGATATGGCAGAAGCCAGAGAGATGTGGGTTCGAGTCCCGCCTTACGCTTGAGTTTCTCTAAACGTTCTTCCACCTATCGTTACTCTATTGTTTGATCATAGACTAGAGAGATACAAAGACAGTCACCCAACGCTGAATTGAGATTCATCCCCACTCCTTTGTCTCTACCCTCCGCACACCCTTTACCCTGTAGTACCGTCAATCACCGCTAAGAGCGATGAACATCGTTATTGTGCCTCAGTCTACGGTAAGACGGATGCTTGCCAAGCCTCCAACTTGACTGCTAGCAGCGCTCTAGGAATGTGTAGCGATGATTGACGTAACTTCAGGTAATAATGAGATGGTTTTGAATCTCGTGAAGTAACTTACAAGGGACGTCTTGAGTATCTCTTCAGTCAATGGTTTAATCATCATACGCTTAATCGTAACCCCATACAACGTAGATGTTGGTGGGGTCGTTATATGTATCATTCGAAAACACTTCACATTTCCGACAGTGAAATACGAAGTGTCTCTCCACCCAACTGAAACTAGGTTTCAGATTACTGAATTACTCGGTTGCGGTTGCTCGTCTCTTTGGTAACTCTCGTATTACACAAGCTAACTGATGGAATAGTTCACCGGAGGCTTTTGTGCTCAGATTACAGCGTATAAACAGTTCACGCGTGTTCTATCCATCGAGCCATCGGTCTGGCGCCTCATGCGCGCGCAGCCGATACTAACCTAACCTAGCCTAACCTAACCTAACCTAACCTAACCTATCCATCGAGCCATCGGTCTGTCGCCTCATGCGCGCGCAGCCGATACTATCCTAACCTAACCTAACCAACAGACAGCCTAAACCTATTCAATCCAGACTAAAACCTGCCCCCGGTTTGTTAGGAGGTGTTTACACAAATCGAGAAACTTATCTCTACTATTTCTTTCCATTCTCAAAAACCAGTGTAATTGAGTGAAAAGTTCACATCTTCAAGATAATTCTATGTTCTTCAATTAATATCACATTTTATCTTTGTGAATTCAACCAGTTTTAAGACGATGAGTCGATGAATTTCTCACATTCTTTTTATCATTGCCGGATCATCTCAAAACTGATTGAATTCACTCAAACAGAAAGTCGTATTAATAAAAAGAGCGTCAAATTATTTTAGAGATGTGAACTTTTCATTCAATCACACTGGTTTTTGAACCTAGAAACAAATTAGTGTACAAGCCTGCCCCTGCGTGTTATGTAACCCGCCTTGCTGTCCCTCAGGAACCGCCGTGAACGACTGGTGGGACAACGGGGACAAGCAGATCGCCTTCTGCCGGGGAGGAAAGGGATTCATCGCGATCAACAACGGAGGCGGAGACTTCAACCAGAGCCTGCAGGTAACAACCAATCATGGCGACTCTTGCCATTCATTCTGGTTGCTTGTAGTTCATAATATGTTGGACAATAACATTGTTTTACTCGCCCTCCGAGGATATTTACACATTTTAAGACATCATCTTTACAGCCTTCAGCATTGATTTCTAATCATGTCATCTCATGTCTTTTCTCTCTTTGTTGTCCTATTCAAATATTGTCAGCTGTATTCATTCACCTTCTCCCTTGTTTCAAGTTAATTATCATTATTATTTTTTCATTCTTATAACAACTATTCCTAGTTTCGATTTATTTATATTTTGTTTCTCATTCTGTTGTTATTTTATTACTCTTTCAAATATTTCATTATGGTTATCTTTCATATTTTAACTGATAAATTTCTATTCTGTGTTTTCCAAGCAACCTTATGTGCATTAGAATTTATAATTACTTTTCTCCATTGAAGATATATGATATATACATATATATGCATAGGAGAAAGCAGCATGTGCTTAGTGTGATGGTCGAGTTTTCCATTTGAATTAGGCTAATATGTGAAACTGCGCCATCTAGCGGTGGTTACTGGAGCTCTTAGAACGTCGTGGTAGGAAGTGTAGCCTGACTATGAATGCTGTCACCCTGAGAGGAATATTGTGAGCTAAGAGAAGTGATTGTTGCCCTCAGACCTGCCTGCCTGCCGGCACGTATTGTGACGTCATATCCGGCAGCAAGGAGGGCGGCTCGTGCACCGGCAAGACCGTGACGGTCGGGGCGGACGGCAGGGCCAACATCTCGATCGGGGCGGCCGAGGACGACGGCGTCCTGGCCATCCACGCTGACGTGAGTACAACAACAACACGACCTCCTCACAATCCGCCTTGCCTCCAATTGATTCTTCCTCATCCAACTTTCTTCTATACAGATTCAATTTTTCTCCTACTTGCTAATTTCATTTTTCCACAACTTAGATTTTTTCTCACAATTTCACTTCTATATAGCGTTTGATTTTTCTCAAACTGCAATTTTTCATAATTCCACTTGTTCACTAGTTCGATCTTTTTTTGGCAACTCCACTTTTCATAAATGTCCACTTCCAAAAGAGAGTGACACAAACTCTTCGGCTCAACAACGTCATCAAGTCTCGCTTCTGTGAGAAAGCATAAGATACTATACTTGTATTCACTGAAGATGGAAGGACGTGACATCAAACACCCACCCCACTATTCAACACTTGAAATCATTGAAAGATGTAGTACTGTTGATTTTTGTGAACCTCCTACTCAAAAGTCACTGACCTCCAAAATATCAAATTTCCAATATATATTAAATATACTTGATAATATACCTCTAATATATTCAAAAATATTCAATTCAGATGTGACATTTGTGTGCATTATTCGTCACGACCTTCTATCATGGCTTTTGTTTCGACTACCTCACTATTATATCACTCTCATGGCACTTCTGATGTAAGCTATTCCAATACATGAGAATTGACTTCAATATTTCATCACATTTTCCGAAACATTACTGTATTCACTATACTTCTCCATGCAACAGTACGAGGGCCTTAGACATCCATGATGTAACCTTCACCAGCCTATCTCACATCCATCTCAATCTCTTTGGTGCCCTGTATTCATAAATGAAATACAGATACCATATTGGGTTGGAGAATGAGTACACAAGTTACAACTGGGGCCGTATCCACGTCTAGGTAACCGAGGCAGCTGCCTAGGTGGCTAAGTTTAGGGGGAGCCATTTCCTGAATGTTTAAGAGACTAAAGGGGAGGGGGGAGGAAACCCAAATACGGCCCTGGTCACAACTGACAGCTGCATCAGGTCCCTCGGGAGGTATCCATGAATCTCAGTCCCGACAAGTAGAATGTCCAACAAATACGGCCCTGGTCACAACTGACAGCTGCATCAGATCCCTCGGGAGGTATCCATGAATCTCAGTCCCGACAAGTAGAATGTCCAACAAATACGGCCCTGGTCACAACTGACAGCTGCATCAGATCCCTCGGGAGGTATCCATGAATCTCAGTCCCGACAAGTAGAATGTCCAACAAATACGGCCCTGGTCACAACTGACAGCTGCATCAGATCCCTCGGAAGGTATCCATGAATCCCAGTCCCGACAAGTAGAATGTCCAACAAATACGGCCCTGGTCACAACTGACAGCTGCATCAGATCCCTCGGGAGGTATCCATGAATCTCAGTCCCGACAAGTAGAATGTCCAACAAATACGGCCCTGGTCACAACTGACAGCTGCATCAGATCCCTCGGGAGGTATCCATGAATCTCAGTCCCAACAAGTAGAATGTCCAACAAATACGGCCCTGGTCACAACTGACAGCTGCATCAGATCCCTCGGGAGGTATCCATGAATCTCAGTCCCGACAAGTAGAATGTCCAACAAATACGGCCCTGGTCACAACTGACAGCTGCATCAGATCCCTCGGGAGGTATCCATGAATCTCAGTCCCAACAAGTAGAATGTCCAACAAATACGGCCCTGGTCACAACTGACAGCTGCATCAGATCCCTCGGGAGGTATCCATGAATCTCAGTCCCGACAAGTAGAATGTCCAACAAATACGGCCCTGGTCACAACTGACAGCTGCATCAGATCCCTCGGGAGGTATCCATGAATCTCAGTCCCAACAAGTAGAATGTCCAACAAATACGGCCCTGGTCACAACTGACAGCTGCATCAGATCCCTCGGGAGGTATCCATGAATCTCAGTCCCAACAAGTAGAATGTCCAACAAATACGGCCCTGGTCACAACTGACAGCTGCATCAGATCCCTCGGGAGGTATCCATGAATCTCAGTCCCGACAAGTAGAATGTCCAACAAATACGGCCCTGGTCACAACTGACAGCTGCATCAGATCCCTCGGGAGGTATCCATGAATCTCAGTCCCGACAAGTAGAATGTCCAACAAATACGGCCCTGGTCACAACTGACAGCTGCATCAGATCCCTCGGGAGGTATCCATGAATCTCAGTCCCGACAAGTAGAATGTCCAACAGGTCTCCTAACCACGGCCTCTTCTGTTTCCAGTCCAAGACCCGAGATGCCAGGCGTCCAGGATCGAAGTAAATCCAAGAGACGGAGAACTGAGAAGAAGAATATTCAAGAGAATTCTACACGACTTGTATTAGTAACGATCTGCTGTGTGATCAACTGATATTATTATTTAATTTTAGTATAAAAAATAAACGATTTCGGATAATTTGACGTGGAGCCAACATTTCCTGTCCCATGAGGTATTCTCTCCACAAATGTTTTAATCGACTATAAAATAGAATCTTCGCGCCTGATGATTGCCAAGCTTGCTTGCGATCATCAGAAGGTCACTGAGACCAGTCAATTGACCTATGACCTAGGTGATGGAATAGTTTCCTCTCACAAATCACGAGAAAACACGATGATTATAACTAGGAAAACGCCATGTATGCGTTGTAAGACGAGTGAATAGTAATAGTATGGGAACAAATGGGTAAGAACTGCTTCGAGTGGTACCAATTTAGCACATTTTATGTTTTTTCTTCAAAATGTCAGACCCGATCAAGCTGAATTTTTTTAGAAATGTGAACCAAAATGTAATTCAATTTCACGCGAAATTTCATTTTTTTGGAGAATGAAATTTTTTTCCTTTTTTTCCGCCATGTTATTCTAATGGGAATATTTGAAATTTCTTAAATTCATAAAAAAAAGTTACTCCTCGATAATGCCACAAAACTATACAGATCTAAGTTAGATGAGGAACCACATTGAAAAAAAGTTTGAGGTTGATAGATGTAGCCGTTTGACCTGTGGGGAACCGAAAAAAAAAACATGAAAAAAAAAAAAAAAAAAAAAAAAAATTTTTTTTAGTATGTCAAATTGAATCCTCGCTAAAGCTCGTCTAATCACGGCATTTCGAGCTGACTAAATGTCTCAGTTACCCACCCGTGTGATATATGTCATGATAGAGTAGCATTGGGCATGCACATGTCGGTGTGGTGCTACTGGTAGCATAGCTGCCTCATGTTTTCATGGTCCATGGTTCGACTCCCGACGCTGTTGTTTCTTTTTAAACAAAATAACTACCAAATGTTGACTCTAGCTCAGGGTCATGGTTTAGGTTCATTTTGTTCTAATTTGTCCACAGAAACGAAATTATCCACACGAATAATGTGATTTGTAACTACTGTTTTCAGTTTCATTTGAAAATCGATTTGCAGAAGAATTCTCGCCACCCGTTTTCGGATGGGGGAGGGGGGGGGGTTATTTGGGGGCGAATCATTCTTCTCTCTCTTACATTGCCCTTTGAGTGTATCGTGAAAATTAAAAAAAGGCATGCATTTTTGTAAACGTCCTTTCACTTATCATCACTTCATAGTTCCATAAAAACCTGCCCATTCTTACCCCGTTACTAGCGTTGGTGGTCGTAGGAAATATTAAATCTCATTCAT
>OU015469.1:4053432-4119719 GCA_907164805.1 Brachyptera putata
TGGGGGAGGGGGTGGGGAGAGAGAGAGGAGGGGGGAGAGAGGGGAGAGGGGAGGGAAGAGGGGAGAGAGAGATGAGGAAGAGAGGAGAGAGGGGAGGGGAGAGAGGGGAGAGGGAGAAAGGGAGAGGGGAAAGGAGAGGGGAAGGGGGAGAGAGAGAGAGAGAGAGAGGGAGAGAGAGAGAGAGAGAGAGAGGGGAAGTGAGAGAGAGGAAGGGAGTTTTCCTCGATTATCCCGCCTGATCCCGATCTATCCCATATCGCCTGTCTGGAGCCATTTCCCTTCAACACCCCAAGTAGCACAATCTCAAGAAATAAGGTTGTCACGAGGTGGTTTTACGCTTTCGTATCGAAAGCTCCATGTAACAGCAAAATTCCTTTGTGGCGATGTCGCGTATCGACCACGGACGGTCGTGAAATAGTCAATCTCCGACCTCGTATCGAAAGCTCCATGTAACAGCAAATTTCCTTTGAAGCGATGTCGAGCATCGACTACAGACGGTCGTGAAATAGTCAATCTCCGACCTCGTATCGAAAGCTCCATGTAACAGCAAATTTCCTTTGAAGCGATGTCGCGTATCGACCACAGACGGTTGTAAAATTATCATTTCTCGAGCTCGTATCGAAATCACGAATTGCTTTCGTATCGATAGCTCTATGTAACAGACAATCCACGTCGAAACAACGTCTGGTATAAACCGGAATCGTTGTAAAAAATAAAGGACAATATCTCTAGTTTACAGCCTCACTACTAGATAGGGCCTGTGAGCGAAGGGTACAGTTTGTTACAGTGGTTAGTATAGTTACACATTTTACAAGTACATGCTGGTATTCGAACTCGTCACGACGGCACCGACAGTTTTCCTGAAATTAGAGAGACATACACACTACCCACTACACTACAAGAGAGATGAGCTTTGGAGAGGAATTTTCGATATACGTACATGGACAGTGGCGCGTACTTTAAAACGTTGAAGTTGACGTTCTCATGAGATGACAAAATTGTATTTGTACATATATTTATTCATATATATATGTGTATATGAATATTCCATAATATATCATTATACGGAAGATATAATCAGACATTTTGACGTCGATCATTGTTATGATAAACCCTTTTGGGAGTGATATACAATTATATACATCCACACACATTCGTACCATATATATATAGCAATAAAGAAACAATAAATTCGAAATCTCAAGTTTCGAATGAATATATATAGCTCCATCAAAAAACTGGATCGGAACATCAGATTTTGAATGAATGTTATAACATTTTTTGCTGATGAATGAGATATATATTTTACCGAGAATTTTATTGTTCTTCTCGCCAGCCTATGACGAGATAGTTACCACATTATAGGCTACGACCGCTTCCTTACCTAATAAACCAACAAGCAGTATTACAATCCAATACCATTAAAAATACAATTAAAATCCGTGAAAAAATGTATGGCCATAGGGAGAGTCTTGATATTTGAAAATGATTCTCAACGTTTATTCCTCATGTGTGAATTGTGAAAGAGAAAACAACGATTGATTCGTAATTCAATCTCAACAATGAAGTCTAAAACACAATAATTGTGTTTTAAACTTCATTTATATTTCAAACTTCAATATACCAATTCTTGGTATAGCTTCATTTTAGAGAAGTGTGTATGCTAACAAGAAGTAATTCTAAATGTGTCAAAGGTTTGATGAAAAATGTGTAACGCGAATATAAAATCAGCAATAACTGTTCATATTCCATCTTATAAATTTCGTTTGCTATGCAGTTTTTTCAATGAAACAAATTATAATAATCAAAAATAATTTTCCATTCAATTCTTCGAATGTGTACACTCTCAGTAATCAAAAAACTCATGTGTGGCGCTTTCTCAATAGTTATTTTGTGAACTAAACATCAACTGATTCATTTCGAAGTCATTTCGGGACGGAAGTAACACGCAAAAATCCGTGTGTATGTTTTTGACGGTTCGGCATTCGAATTTCGCGGGCGCTTGGTTGGCGCGCCTCCCGAAAAAATAGCACCATAGATATCGTTTTTCTCGAAAACTATCGGAGCACTAATTCTAAAACTATGCAATGTTATAGCACTATTTATAAAGTAAGTATTGGCCAAGTCTCATGATCCTTGCTCACTGGGTGGGGGGAGGGGAGCGTGAACTTGACCCCCCTTGTTTCAAACGCCCATATCTCGGGAACCTATAGATACGGAGCACTGATTCTAATACTTTGTAAAAGTGTAGCACTAATTTAGCACTAAATCCTGGCCAAGTTTCAGAATCGGTGCTCGAGTGGATGGGGGGAACGTGAACTTGACCTCCCCCCCACTGACAAATGCCATTATCTCGGGAACTATCGGAGCACCATAATTCTAATACTTGGCAAATCGATAGCACTAATTGAGCACTAAATCCTGACCAAGTTTCATAATTAGTGCTCGAGTGAGGGGGGGGGGGGACAGGTTCACGGACCTATATTGAACAGCTGACATTTGAACCAGTCTATGCTGGCCAAATGGCTAAAATGGAAGAAAATACTACATACTGGATGTATTGAATGTTTTACCTTATCAAAATGACTATATAATTATTCATCACAATATCATATATTAGATCTATATATCTATCTTTCTTCTATCTATCTATCTATCTATCTTTCTTTCTTGGACTATCTATTTGAAGTTGATACAACTTCATCTGAAATTGATACAACTTCGTGCATGCTGCATCGAGACGGCTTCCACATCTCGAGTTCGCTACGACGGTGCACAAGCGCTTTCGTTCAGACAGCCGCTGTACCACTTCGACACGAAGCAGTAAATGCTCTTTCGTATAGACGGTCTCATCACGAATTTGATACGACTTCGTGCATGCTGCATCGAGACAGCTTCCACATCTCGAGTTCGCTACGACGGTGCACAAGCGCTTTCGTTCAGACAGCCGCTGTACTACTTCGACACGGAGCAGTGAATGCTCTTTCGTATAGACGGTCTCATCACGAATTTGATACGACTTCGTGCATGCTGCATCGAGACAGCTTCCACTTCTCGAGTTCGCTACGACGGTGCACAAGCGCTTTCGTTCAGACAGCCGCTGTACTACTTCGACACGAAGCAGTAAATGCTCTTTCGTATAGACGGTCTCATCACGAATTTGATACGACTTCGTGCATGCTGCATCGAGACAGCTTCCACTTCTCGAGTTCGCTACGACGGTGCACAAGCGCTTTCGTTCAGACAGCCGCTGTACTACTTCGACACGACGGTAATATTCTACCTCGAATGCCAATGCGAATTATTCTCTCGACACGACGTCGACACGATGATAAATTTTCATGTCGTGTGTGGGTCACAATGTGAGGTAGGTGCGGCGTAGTGAGAAGGTCGCCGACCGCCGTATCAAAACAACTTTGTGTCGACGTGGTTCCGACATCAGGAAATATTCTGTGCTACCTGGGACCGCGTTCTAACCACCAGAGCTTCGATCGACCGTTCTCGCGCACCACTGCCAGCACCGGTCAGGAGTCTCGACCCGTCACCGACTCGGTGTCTGCCTGCGTCATCATAGTGCCAGCGTCAAGTGACAGACGCGTTTAACGCCGTTCGACGACCGTTTAACGGCCAGGGTGGTTGAGATAGAAGGTTTGGAACGCGTGACCTATGACCTAGCTGCGGGTGCTGGAGACAGTTTCTTCTCGAGAGGATATTAGGTATGTTTTATGAGTACTAAATGTCGTGGCTACGGTCACTCGTCTCTCTTGAGCCCAGTTATCATGTCTCGAACAAAGTCAAGTTGCTGATAGTTGAAAGTATAATATGGCTGCAGGGCCTAATAATAGCTAGGCGGATAAGACAAAGTTTGCGGGGTTTAGTGATAAAAGCATGAAAATTGGTGGAAATACTCAGTAAAAAGTGCTGATTATAAAAAGGAGAGGAGGCCTGAAAATTTCCCACCCCTCCGGCGTCGGCGGGGGGGGGGATCGCTTTTGGGGGGTTGCAAATTATTTACATTGGATGTATTCCGATTTCAGAAATAAAAACTTACAGTATCCATTAATTTCGAACTATATTTGCATTATTTCACTTAAAATTCCAGCATTTGCATAATAGGGGCACAACTAATTGACCTAGTTTTGACATGTTTTGCTTCATTTGTCTTAAATAGGCGTGTGACCACTGGTTTGATTGGAAATAATTAGTAGAACACAAATATAATATGTCAAGTGGTTTTTAGATGACCTTGACACATCTCAAGTGTGACCTTTGACCTAGCAGACTTCTTCATATTAATGACAATGACGTATTTATCTTGAAATACTCGCAGTTACCAGAGGTAAGCAAAACAACATGACCATAATGATTGAATAATAAAGTCTGTGAAATAATACGACTCCTAGCGCCACATATGGGACACATTCATGACCTTTGACCCGATTACTTTGTTAATACGTTCGTTTCTAGTATATATTGAAGTAGCAATACGTAACAGAAATGTTAGAATATAATTAGTGTTTGATATTACATGTAAGAACTGCACTCTCCTCTGCATTTGCATGATGCACAGTAGTGTTGTCCACTGATGAGGCATGAACAAGTGTTTCTGATACAATCGTTCTCGCACTTGCACACTATGACTTCGTCACATGATGTCATTGCGTCGGAGAATAACGTTCATTGTGGTACCCAGTTTCCTGATTCTTTTCTCCATCCCCAAGCACTAGGGTCAGGAATTGTCGGTGAAGAAATGAAAGATGAGATGAAATGAGAAAGTGCTTTCAGCAATAATCCGACTTTATACGTGGAGGGCATATCACCTTGACTGACACGAGAAGGCTGACACGCGACTGATGCATTGAAGGCAAACAGCAATGCAGTTCTAGCACTTACTGTCCTACACGACGGTTTGCCCGCCTCCCTAACCTTCTGCCGGAATTGTTTCACTCTTATTTCATCCCTCTCAAAAACAATCCTACCAAGATCATTCCAGTCCCTACCCTTCCTATTTATGAAAGAAAATTCTCCGAAATCTAATCTAGCACCCTTTGTAACTACCGCTCTGTCATGTCTTCTCCTGCCCCCATACCCTAGCTCATTCCTTTCAATCAACCTATTCAACTCCCCCCAGCCCCCTTCTCCTTCCATCGCCCTGAAAAAATTACACAACCGATCCACTTTTCTCCGTTTCTCCAATTCCTGCCACCCCAATTCGCGCATCATCTCAGATGGACTCTCCAATATTCTTATCCTTCCTCCTCTCTCATTCACTACCCACCTCCACCTCCTAACCCTACCTGTAACCCTTCTGGCTGCTATCCTCTGCACCCTTTCTACATCCCTTATCTCACCTACCCTATACGGATCCCATACCGACGTTGATCACGATGCATTATTGATGCCCCGAATCACGAGTCATGTTAGGCCCTGCATGACGTGAGAAGTGTCAGTCAACCATTACATAACAATTCAGAACAATTGCAGTGAAATACACATTGCAACAATCTTCTCTAGAAGACAACAATTACAAGTAAGAATCATAGTATAGGGCCTACAAATGATGAATAGAATAGAAGTGTAGAATACATAACTGAATCGATAATATCAAATATATTTTCCTCTTCTCTAATTTGTGTTTCTGTTATTTGTTTTCATTTGTTTTTATGGCATGTACAGTAGAATAATTATGAAATAAAATAAAACTAATAATTCGATATTTGTCAAATATGCAATGAGAAACAGATTCATTCATTCTAATCTTTAAATAAAACCAGAATAAAAAGTGTTGACAGCGGTGGGATTCGAACCCACGCCTCCGAAGAGACTGGTGCCTTAAACCAGCGCCTTAGACCGCTCGGCCACGCTATCTACACGGACGAACAGAGAAGTAAATAACTACTCTTCACAGATTGAACTATTTCTTATCAGCAGATGGATGCTGATAAGAGCAAGTTATATGATATATTACTAGGAAAACGCCATATATGCGTTGTTAGACGAGCGGATAGTAATAGTATGGGTAGTAATGGTTAGGAACTGCTTCAAGTGGTACCAATGTGGCACATTTTATTTTATTTCTTCAGAATGGCTGCCTCGATCAAGCTGAAAATTTTCAGAAATGTGTATCAAAATATAATTCAACTTCACGCAAAATTTTATTTTTTGGGAAAATAAAAATATTTTCTTTTTTTTCCGCCGTGTTATTCTAATGGGTATTTTTTGAAATTTCTAAAATTCATAAAAAAAAAGTTACTCCCCGATAATGCCACAAAACTATACAGATCTGAGTTAGATGAGGAACCATATTGAAAAAAAGTTTGGAGTTGATAGCTGTAGCCGTTTGACCTGTGGAGAACCGACAAAAAACATGAAAACAAAACAAAAAAATCAAAAACGAACACCAAATTTTTTCAGTATGTCAAATTGAATCCTGGCTAAAGCTCGTCTGATAAGCCAGTCTGAGTTCGGGACAGATGAGAGTCAATGCAATATTTCCGCACATCAATAATTATCCATATCTTCACTTCGACTTGACAATAAAATGTGGGAATAGTAGGCCTACTTTGTGTTCGAATGCAAGTACGGCCGACTCATTCAGAAATGTATCATCAATGACTGGCGCGTCGAAATCCACCCTTGGAAGATATATCGCCTACCTGATCTATTCACGTGATAACAGTGATTAGATGAGCGCAGCGAAGATTTCCACTCAACTCTAACGGAGCTTTTTTTTGTTTGTTTGTAAGCACTGCACAGGTCACAGGGTTTGACCGATCGACATGGAACTTTTTCTGTATACGCACACTTATTCAATTAAGAACTGTATAGTTTTGGGGCGAAATCGGTTGGACCATATTTGAGAAACATCATCTCAAAGTTTCTAAAAACCCCATCAGATTAGGTTGAGCGGAAAAAATTGGGACAATAAATCTCACCAATATGATTCAAATGTTAAGCAAATGTAAACACGGAAGTGATCCACATGATTAAAAATTGGTATTCAATTCGGTCAAGCCGTTTCGAAGAAGATATTCTAATACATGTTTTATTGATTTCATGAATATAGATAATAGCAGAGAAATGTTTTAGTGAATGATGCATGGCTCCTTAGATTCGTTGGTGGCGGATAAAATATACCTCATATGATCAAGGTGTGTTATTAGACGAGCTTTAGCGAGGAATCAATTTGACATACTGAAGAAAATTGGTGTTCGTTTTTATTTGGCGGTTCTCCACAGGTCAAACGTCTACAAATATCAAATTCAAACTTTCTTTCAATATGGTTCCTCGTCTAACTTAGATCTGTATAGTTTTGTGGCATTATCGGGGGTAACTTTTTGTTTTATAAATTTTAGAAATTTCAAAAATACCCATTAGAATAACATGACTGAAAAAAAAGAAATTATTTTTATTTTTCCAAAAAAATGAAATTTCGCGTGAAGTTGAATTACATTTTGATACACATTTCTAGAAATTTTCAGCTTGATCGGGTCAGCCATTTTGAAGAAAAAAAAATTAAATGTGCTAAATTGGTACCACTCGGAGCAGTTCTTGAAACCATTCCTACCCATACTATTACTATCCGCTCGTCTAACAACGCATATGGCGTTTTCCTAGTATTCTAGATTTCACTTAATATAATATAATATCTCGCTCATCCTACAACTCATGTTCTGCGTTTGCCCGGTTTTAACAAATACGGTGACATGCCATAACATAATCAGCATAGGTAAGAAAACCACTCCCTTCTATTTGTTGTTCAGTTTTGCTCTCAAGAGCGAGTCACAAGAAATGTCCCGAACACGCAGGAATGTATTTAAGGGCCGGAGTGTTGACTGTTTTTTTTTTTCAATTTTCAATTTTTTCTTTTCTTTTTTTTTTAATTTTTCTAGTGTTTTCAAACAATGATGCTTTTTGTTCAATAACGCTGTATGTGTTCTGAACTGATTTATGCGTCTTTCAGAATCTGAGGCTCGTGATAGTGTGCGATATTAGTTATACAGACTCGAGAGTGAAATGGTTCCACGCTTCTGTGTTGTATCATCTATTTGCCAGCTAGTAATAGGCCTATTTCCAATATCAATGTACCTTCATCTCAGAAACTACTCAACCAAATCACTTCATTCTTTTGGTGAATTTGTATTGTATGCTTGCATAATTTGAGGGAAACAGAATTTTCATAAAAGTAGAAACATCAGAACTCACAATTATTGATTGCTCTTTTTCTGCAATTAATTTGATATCAATTTGAAAAAATTATAATTGGAGATTAACGTGAATTAAGAAAAAACGGTTTCCCTCAAAGTCCCCATGGTGGTTATTAGAGCATGTAAAAAGAAATTGATATGATTGAACAAGTAGTTTCCTCCGGGAAGGTACATCAAGCTAATTACAGCTGTATTATTGTTGTTGTTGTTTAAAGTTGTAAAAGTCAACAATTGTGATTTAAAAAAAAAAGAATCCATAAGTCACTAATTAATTGTTCAAATGTATCTCGAGTTGGTGTTCACAAAACAATTACTGTAGAGTTGTGGATTTTTAAGTAACGTTGATGAAATCATTGAAAATAGGTTAACGCCCCCTTAAGACATTCGGAACCCCAAGGCCGGACATTTCTGAGCGCCCTCCCACCCCTCTATCGAGTATAGTGACTAATACAGAATAGCAGACTAGCTCGGAAATAGGCCGAGAGCCAGGCTCGTATTGAGAAGCACACTTATAACTACTGTTCTGGCCTAATGCTATACGGCCTGTCAACGAGAAGGAGAATTTCATAAACCTCGATCGTCAATATTTATTATATGTAAACGATAATATTGAAATTTCCGGCACATGTAGCGCAGTGTTTAACGCGTTCACTTCGTGTGATCCGGGAGGCGAGGTTCGATCCCCGCCGCCGACCATCTTTACAGGGGTGCATCATGGCTTCCCTCTGTAGTCTAGGCTGATGCCGGGATGGTTCCTACAATAAGTCGGCCACGACCGCTTCCTTCCCACTATTCTTCCCATTACTCAAGAACCTTCATCTCATCATCCCATCATCTCATTAATCATCCATCCGACGCCAATAGATCTGCGCTATCATAACAGTGCGTCGTTAAACCCAATATAGACTGTATTTAACTGGGAAAACGCCTTATATGCGTTGTGAGATGAGCTTAGAAGTATGGAAATGTAGAATTAAGAACATTTGGTCAGCTCAATGTACATATACAGGCCATGGATCACTTCAAAGGTTTAAGAACCGCGGCTGTCTGTTGGTATATAAACCTTGGTTTCCCAATAATGGTACCAGTGCCTTCTTCATATCCATCACAGATTTTGAACGTTTTAATTTATTGGTGACACGTCTTGTTGCTCACATTTAATAGTTTCCCAATTGCTTTCTTAATTGCTTTTATTGATGTGTAAAAAAGTACATTAAAAATGAGCTTTCTTCGTTATTTCACATCCGATTGTTCCATAAATCGCTTAAAGTAGGTATGATAGATCTTTCCACAGTCAGTATAAATTTGAGAGCTTTCGGAAAATTTTGGTTTCCCAAGTATTTCTCCCCGGCCTATTCTTATGGGGAATTTCCATACTTTCCAAATTTTTTCCGGAAAAACCGTCCGACCGATTTTTCTGAAAAACAATCTCAACCTATTCTGGTATAACACCAATTTGTAAAAAAGTTTCGAGTTGATTGAAACTTTTTCCTGACCTGTATGCCGCGTACAAAATTACACACAAAAAAAAAAAAAAAAAAAAAAAAAAAAAAAAAAAAAAAAAAAAAAACATAAAAACCAAGCCCAAAATTTTTCGGTATATGGAATGAAAATCTTCGCTACGCTCATCTAATAAAATGACATTTGTTCAGAGATCGTTTCGGTCGGATATTGTTCGTTGATATCATTCAATGAAGTATTGTTCAAGATTTGTAATAACGAGTATCCTATATGGCTAGCGTCCCATCCCAGTGAAATCCCATTTCGTTGACTTTGCTGAAAATACTGTAAAATGAGTCGACGGGCTTGTATTTCGAAGATACGGGATTTCACTGAATCGAGATTTTATCGAAATGGGATTTCGGTGGACTGAGACGAATCGAACACCTACGTCAGTGCATGGCTTCAAAGTCGACGAACAGGGATTTCACTCAATCGGGATCGCGATGAAACGGGGTTTCGATGAACTGAGACAGTCGACGAGATGGGATTTCACTGAAGTGGGACGTAGCCTCATGCATGTGTTCATAATACATTTGATGATTGTTTTTGGAGAAATTGTATTTCTCCAATTTAAAGTTGGTATCTAAGATCGTGAATGTATGGATAATGGGTTGGATCACGTGATACAGAACCACGTGTTGTATTGGACACGCTGTCGAGGAAACAAAACCAGGAATATTAGAGACATTAATTGCTGAACAATCGGGAGTTTCCTCGGCCAACGTGTTGTCATATTGAATTGCTCTGTTCCCAATTCTTTCATTTCAATCAGTTATACATAATGTTCTTCCCAGCGTTTCTCATCATCTTCCACGCCAATCATGTGCGAGGAGTCAACTCATATGGGACGGACTTTCTCCAACAATACACAAAGGGTCGTTCGTAATCTTTATTATTTTGTGTTTGAATTCCCGGTTTTGAAATAGGATTTGTATCGAGTGGATGTAACGGTTCCGATCGGCCGTTCCGCCCACCCTTGAGCACTGACGCTCGGGTGGTTCGCTCCCTCGTCTGCACACGTGACCGCTGTTCGCCTCGCAGGACACGAGATGGTCCCTCGGCCGTCACGCTTCCTCCTCGGTCAGACGTGGCTCGAGGCGTGACCCGTGACAGACGTGACCTCGAGATGGTTCGACATCATCTATTCATCGGATCATATCACTTATGTCAATATCACCCGATGTGTACGCCGTCTTCACTGTCGTCGTCGCCGTCTTCGTCGTCGTCGTCGTCTTCGTCTTCACTGTCGTCGTCGTCGTCGTCGTCGTCGTCGTCGTCGTCGTCGTCGTCGTCGTCGTCGTCGTCGTCGTCGTCGTCGTCGTCGTTGTTGTTGTTGTTGTTGTTGTTGTTGTTGTTGTTGTTGTTGTTGTTGTTGTTGTTCGAAGGCGTGTCGCCACGAGATAGGAAGGCAGTGCACTAATGAATCTCATGTATTGTCGCTGCAGCGTGGAGGATTCAACGCTTCTGGAAGATGCAGTTGCGTTCCTCATCGGAAATCTCGTCCTGGCAGCTTTCAGTGCTTCGAGAAGACCGCAGCTGGGAACTATCAGGAGGCTATTGTGTGTGTTAGTGGCTACAACCTGTAGAGTAGCGATCTGCGCGCGCACCAAACATTTTCTCCTCAATCAACTAAACCTACATTGCCCAGCTCATGCGTCTATCTCTACTATTGTTCCCATGTTGAGAAACCAGTGTGACCGAATGAAAAGTTCACATCTCCAAGATAATTGTATGCTCTTCAATTAATATGACATTTTATTAAAGAGAATTCGATCAGTTTTGAGATAATACGTCAATGAATTTCGGCACATTTTTTTTCATTCTGACGTATTATCTTGAAACTGATTGAATTCATTGAAATAGAATATCATATCAATTAAATAGCATATACTTATCTTGGAGATCTGAACTTTTCATTCAATTACACTGGTTTATGAACATGGCAACAAATTAGTGTAGGTGAATTCCTCTATTTTTATAAGCACTATGCATGAAATCCCTCGAGATGAGTGTTTGATGTAATTCAGAAATCACCTCGATTCTGGAATTATGAGACAATCTTTCATTCTACTCGTTCATCTCTTTTTTATCGTCTCACGATTCAATTGGTATCACCTAATTTGACTTTTTTAAAGTTATTCGATTCATCTGCAAAAACTGCGTTGTGCTTATATTCTCTTCCGAACCGATCATCTGATCCACGTTAATCTTCAGAATCTCGAGCATCATTCTCTCGCTCAAAGTCCGCGGGAATTTGACTTTACTCAAGAGAAAAAACGTTCTTTTCTGTGGGTTATTTTCACGAGAATTTTCAACGTTTTGGAATGTCTTTCCTGAAAAGCGGTCCAACCGATGACTCTCCTGACCTCACAGTATCGAGTCAGATGGTGACGTATGTGTTACCTGTAGAGCGCGGTGAAAACACTTGCGTTATCTCAAGTAACTGAGCGGTCGCTTCGATCATCCAGGAGAATAAGTTCATAGAACATGAGAAAACAAATAATATCGGACCCATGACGCATCCTTGTGAGACCTCTGAATATCCCGGCTAATCTATTCAGGGATCCAACATAAAAACACAGTGACTCGGGAATAAATGACAACTATTGATTAAAACGCCAGCTTACAGCGTGATATAGGCACTAGGCAGAGCATCCGTGGATGGATACTGTTTTCTGATAATTTTAGTGCAATGCTTACTAAAATATCATTTCTTCACTTCACCCTATTGGCTACTTACAAGATGGTGCACATTGATTGGTTGCTGGACTTGACCTGAATGGACATGATCCTCACCCAGCAATAACATTGAAAACTTTATAATTCTGCCGACAAAGACTATATTCTAAAATAAGCTAAGTTGAGTTTGAAGAACTTGGTTGTGATTCAAATTTAGATTCACAATGTCCGGAATGAAGAAATGGCAACCAATACACCAAAAACATAAAATAATTATAGTTATACATCCTCAATATGAGTCAAGGACTCTATTCATATTACATGGAAGGTTTGTGAGAATACAATAAGGCAATGAAATATTGTCTAGAAAGATCCGATGGTGGAACAGAATCTTGAACGACGATGTAATGACAAGGTACGTGGGAGGCTGTGATGAAAATCATGAACCTTGACAAACAGGCATGAAACGTCACACAACCAACATGGTGTCTCAATGTCTGGCATGTTGCTGATTGTACAGAGACTGATTACTGTGTGCTTCGATCATAATCAAGAGCCTAATTGATGTACAGTTATTAATTGTCAATTAACTAATTGATAACACGCGTAACTAGCTGATTACATGATGATATGGGCTGATTTCCAGCGCGTGTAGGAAACTCTTTCACCTGTCTGTGTCAATCATGCAATATGACATGATAATTGGATGAGCGTAGCGATGACTTCCATTTCACATACCGGAAAAAATGAGCTTCGCTTTTATGTTTGTTTTTGTTTGTTTTCAATTTTGTACGCGGCATACAGGTCAGGAAAAAAGACCAATCGAATTCGAACTTTTTTCCCTATTGGTGTCACACCAGAATAGGTCGGAATTGTTTTTCAGAAAAATCAATTGAACGGCTTTCCGAAAAAATGTGGAAGGTTTGGAAAATTTGATGAGAATAATCCAGGGGGAAATACTAGAGAAACAATTTTTTTTAAAGATTTCTCAAATTCATACAGAATATGAAAACAACTGTCATACACATATTTGTGTATAATGTGTATGTGTGTAGTATTTTTTCAATAATAGGAAACCAATATAACAAAGAAACGCAATAAAGGTATACATTTGATCGAATATCAGGATCAACATGTAACGCAAAGTGTATATGCGACAGGTTGCTCTATAAATAGCAACAAGTTGCCGGTGAGGTTTTTCAGCGTTTGAAGTAATCCAAGGTCTGTAGATGTAGATTGAGCTGGAGAATATTTTTGATCCTAGATTTCCATACTTCTAGCAACATTCTGAGTGGGCGGGGTCTCGGTGTGTGTCGTTCAGTGACGTCACACGACCCGTCACAGCGTGCGCGCGCACCGCGTTACGGACAGACGCACAGATAGACAGACAGATAGACAGATCTGGGTGTTTCTATGTATGGTACACCGAAAGTTGGGAATTTAAAAAAAAAATCGGATAAGAAATTCAAGAATATTATCACACAAATATTGTGATTGAAATACCTGAACATTGTTCGATGAGAAATGATTCTTTGAGATGAAATTTAATTAAAGTGTTAGCGAGCTTCTCCTCTACGCAGCCAGAAGACATTTGAATTCATCCTCACAATGTTAATGTTCTGTTCAGATCCTGAACCGTCACCTTTAACCTGTCACCATGGAGACGGTAGGTCAAAGGTTACGACAGCTCGTGCGTGGTCTAGCGAAGCCATTGTGCTGTTGATGTATCGCCAGAAGCAGAGTGGCCGTGAGCTCAAGGTAAGTTCCTCCATGAATACCGAGACTGAGAATACAAGACCAAGGCACCATGAGCTCGAGTCACAAACCCAGAATAACTGGTGAATTATAAGTTTACTCTTCTGAAAACCGCGAGAAGTAATCAAATACGTTCGGAAAAATGAAGATCCCAATAATGTGTGCTAGTGAAAAATCTTCCCATGTCTTTGTTCCTCCTCTCTTCATTCATAATAATATTCATTCAAATCATTCTCCATCATGTATATCCTCACCAGAAACAAAAGCTTGTTAAAACAGGGAGACAAGCCCTTACTATTCCAAATCTTTGACAATCAAGAGTGGTGACATGAAAAGTGTTGGCCAAGTCAACTCTCTATAAGAGAGGGAATATGCATGGTCTATGTGTGGATAGATATTAGGCAGATAACGCAAACGTTTGGTAATAATAACCAGCCGCAGCTTTCGACTAGATGACATGAAATGTGCGGTAATTTGATTTCACTCGAACTTCCTCTTGATCTCATTAAACTCAGTGATCTATAAGTACATCAGTTGCGGGGATACGGTCTGCTCAAAACCGCCTGGAGGTACTTCGTGTAAACAGTGTAGCTGGCTTCGCGCGGGACTTGGCTCCCGTCGAGCAACCGCTCGACTAGATCACATTACATTCTCTTCATAGCCGCCCTCGTTAGCTCAGTCAACTGAGGCACGCTTCAGAGACTACAGTAACCGTTGAGCGTGGGTTCGAGTCTCGCACAACGCATGGGTTTTTGTAATCGTCCTTCTACCTATCATCACTTCATCGCTGCATTATCACCCGCTCATTCGTACCCCCGTATAGGCTAGCTGTTGGTGGGGTCATTAAGTTATATGTTTGATTTGTGAACCTCGGAATGGTGATTGGGTCTTATTTAGAGCCCGACTTCGAAGGCTGTGTCTGATTACGAATTGCTCCTGTATGGGGAACAAGGCAATGGTTGTCAGAACTAAATTACCATCTATTTGATGAGATGTGATAATTTATAGCGGAAATAATTACCCGGCAAATAACGCACACATGTGCACACATTGTGTGACTCTGGCTGACTGCCAACAATACGACAAACAATCAGGTGTATTAGTAAATATCATAGACCTGTAATAATATTATTATTGATTCGTTTCTTTATTCATCGAACAAATAAGAAATAAACGAGAATAATCAATCGACTTCATAATTAATCACCATGTATAAATGTCACAACATATTCGAACGTCAAGTGAAGATGTATCGTTAAAACATGGGATTATGAACAATGAATGTGGTTCGCGAGCTCTTAAAGGTCCCGATCGACCGTCTCATATATGGATCAGTATTATAGATCAGGAGTGTCGATCCAGCAATGAAGCTCATCAGCAGATATTTCGGAGTATTTGAGACTAGATCGTTATCTTGAGAAGGATGATGTTGATAACAGAGCATGTGTGCAAACACGTCCACAGGTTATATAATCTCGAGTCGTCGATGTTCTCTGATGATAAATGATCCAAGCTTGTCTGAAGTAACAAGTGTTCGGAGAAGATGGAGTTTGCTCAACAGGTGTGTGTGGTGCTACTGGCAATTGCAGGCGCTTGCAATGCAGGAACAATTCGAGCAGGTACGAAATCATTTCCTCATTTCACATTTCACGCGATCCATTCAACGAGCGATTTGCTACACGCAAAGGCATTTGATATCTAGACCAGGCTAGACGCAAAACGTAGCGTGGGGAGCATTGGGAGTTAGTGAGGCCGTGAGGCTTGTCTGGCCGGCGGGGTAGTACCACGTGACATGGAGAGAAGCAAGCAGACCAGTATAGCGTTATACGCAGCATCACCGCACAACACTGTGTTATTCTGATCCTCAGAGGATAGTGAATACAATAACGTGGCTGTAAGTCACTTGACAAGACAGACATGTATGCTGATTATCATGAAGTACATTGCTCAGCAGAATTGCCACATCAGTCACAGCAATCAATGAGTGACGTCATGTATTGGTCTGACTCGGAGCTCTGCCATGAGGATAACGTGTGACGAGATATGCCCAGTCAGGCTGCTATCACCGCATCACGTGACAGACATGTATGCTGATTATCATGAAGTACATTGCTCAGCAGAATTGCCACATCAGTCACAGCAATCAATGAGTGACGTCATGTATTGGTCTGACTCCGAGCTCTGCCATGAGGATAACGTGTGACGAGATATGCCCAGTCAGGCTTGTGGCACCGCATCACGTGACAGACATGTATTGGTCTGACTCGGAGCTCCGTCATGAGGATAACGTGTAACGAGATATGCCCAGTCAGGCTGCTGGCACCGCATCACGTGACAAGACAGACATGTATGCTGATTATCATGAAGTACATTGCTCAGCAGAATTGCCACATCAGTCACAGCAATCAATGAGTGACGTCATGTATTGGTCTGACTCGGAGCTCTGCCATGAGGATAACGTGTGACGAGATATGCCCAGTCAGGCTGCTATCACCGCATCACGTGACAGACATGTATGCTGATTATCATGAAGTACATTGCTCAGCAGAATTGCCACATCAGTCACAGCAATCAATGAGTGACGTCATGTATTGGTCTGACTCCGAGCTCTGCCATGAGGATAACGTGTGACGAGATATGCCCAGTCAGGCTGCTATCACCGCATCACGTGACAAGACAGACATGTGTGCTGATTATCATGAAGTACATTGCTCAGCAGAATTGCCACATCAGTCACAGCAATCAATGAGTGACGTCATGTATTGGTCTGACTCGGAGCTCTGCCATGAGGATAACGTGTGACGAGATATGCCCAGTCAGGCTGCTATCACTGCATCACGTGACAAGACAGACATGTATGCTGATTATCATGAAGTACATTGCTCAGCAGAATTGCCACATCAGTCACAGCAATCAATGAGTGACGTCATGTATTGGTCTGACTCGGAGCTCTGCCATGAGGATAACGTGTGACGAGATATGCCCAGTCAGGCTGCTGGCACCGCATCACGTGACAAGACAGACATGTATGCTGATTATCATGAAGTACATTGCTCAGCAGAATTGCCACATCAGTCACAGCAATCAATGAGTGACGTCATGTATTGGTCTGACTCGGAGCTCCGTCATGAGGATTACGTGTAACGAGATATGCCCAGTCGGGCTGCTGGCACCGCATCACGTGACTTACTCCCACCCCGCAGACCCCGCGCCACAAGCATGTCGGCCTCATCCATGCTCTCTCTTCTAATTCTGAGTTCAATGGTTTACCACACTTTCTATCTAATTGGCTAATAAAATGTGTGGAGCGTAGCAATATTGCAGCTTCCAATTCGTGCGCGATTTCTGTGGCTCTCAGCGATATCGCAGCTTCCAATTCGTGCGCGATTTCTTTGGCTCTCAGCGATATCGCAGCTTCCAATTCGTGCGCGATTTCTGTGGCTCTCGGATGACTATAATAGCTCGCTTGTCGACGTCGTCACGCATACCCACAACCTGTGGAATGATAGGCCTATATTCTGTTGGATTTGGAAACACGTAACATGATTTGTGTTGTGTTTTGCTTCCAGGATGCACAATTGATATCAATAACGGAGGTCTTCCCAACCCTCAGCCGCTTATCCTGAAGAACGGAGGAAGCAACGACGGGTTCGGTTTCCATCTTCCAAGCTCGAATGGTATCGTCGACATCGCTGCGAACGCCGCTGTCCGCGTAGCTTGTCCTGGATCCGGCAACACCATCACAGCATTGGGTGAGAGCCACAATCTCATCACTCAGTATCCAGCTTAGAGGGCGTTATTCGAACTGATGTCTGAAGTATGGAAGGGCATTTCTCAGATTGTGCCATCATGTAACGGCAGTGACGTCAGTCATTCGATAAACCACGTGACTGAGTCAGGAAATGTATGCATACTTGCAATACCAGTACACCAACAGGTAAAATGTGGCAACTCTGATTCCAACTTTTCGAAAAGTGTGATAATAATATTAATAATAATATTGATAATAATAACTTCTTTTATCGAAAACTGTACAAACAGTATGATGAGCGTCATAAGTTACCTACTATATATTTATATATATTGCCTAATATATTGTCAATTTTTTCCCTCCAGGAACCAATGTTCAGGAAGTGCAAGCAACATGTGTCGGTGGAGTCGACTGGATGGTAAACGGCGAACCTTACACTTTCCGAGAACTCTTCTGTAAATCATACCCTGTCCACGGAGCCAAGAGAACGACTGGCACTTGCTACAACGGCAACAGTCTCATCGATATCGGATTCCAAGTCGCGTCCTCCTTCATAAAGATCATGGACATTTGTTTCGACGACAACAATCTGGACGCCGTCTGGTCCAAGTACGACCTCGTCAAGGGTATCGGCGGGGTGGAAGTAGGTTTCCCTCGTCCAGACTTCGCAGCATCTACGTTTTATCCCGGCCTCAATCCAGACATCCAGTACGGCCGCACGACTCAACGGGACACTATCGCTGTGTTACTGGGATCGACCGCTCAGGCTGATAAGTACATCTCCCAGACCACTGACTACTTCCTCTCAAGAGGGCATCTCACAGCCAAGACGGATTTCGTCTACGGCTCGCAGCATCGTGCCACGTTCTACTTCATCAACGTGGCCCCGCAATGGCAGACTTTCAATGGAGCTAACTGGAACACTTTGGAAGACAGTGTAAGGGTAATGGCCAGCACTAGGGGGCTCGACCTTCAAGTTTATACTGGTACTCATGGTATTGCGACCCTCCCAAACACAAGCGGACAAGAAACAAAGCTTTACTTATACAGGGATAGCAACAATAACTGGCAGATTCCTGTACCAGCACTGTTCTGGAAAGTTGTTTACAATCCGATCACCAACGAGGGAGTTGCTTTGATCGGAGTGAATAACCCTTACATTGATAAGGCCAACCTCGGCGGAAACATTATCTGTACCGACGTGTGCAGCCAGATCACGTGGGTGAAATGGTCGCCAGCTGACCAGAAGAAGGGATTCGGATATTGTTGTGACGTCAACGAGTTCAGGTCGAAGGTGCCTTCGCTGCCGAGCTTCACGGTCACAGGACTTCTGAAGTAAACACTGGTCTCAGTTGCAGAGCATCTACTCAACATCTATTCTGAATGCTCACAAGAGGGAATATATCCTTTCTGTTTATTATATAACAACCTATATAAATATTCCAGTGGTATAATGACCCGATTAGAATGATTATTCATCTTGGTTCCAAGTTAGGAACGATTGAGCTTTATGTACATTTTCAGAAGTGTTGAAATGAATGTAGAATCTGCTGAGAAGTATTGCAATCATGACGTCATAAATATAGCCATTTGTAATTGTACTGGTTCAATCAATGAAAACTCATGACGATAATCCCAACAAGGTCAGTTCCCAAAGTAGAACTCTTGAATGTGCTCTTGGGGGCTGTCCGTAAATGATGTCACACAATTTTAGGGTATATCGAACCCCCCTCCCCTCTTGTCCGAGTTGGTCACAGAGATGATGATCCCCCACCCTTTAATGATGTCACAATCCAGACAATATTACCCCCCCCCCCCCCCACCCCATGAAATTATTCATGCGAATTAGGAAAAACTGGGATTGGGATATTGAAATGAAGTTTTCCTCAATTTTTCAGTCCCCTAAATCCCCTGCAAATCCCCTAAATTCTGTATAAAATATAAGTTCTTTCAAATTATATGGCGTCAACTTATTCTCCTGGAAATTGAAAGAAACAAATGATATGTAGTGTAAATGAAGATGTCAGATTAGTGTATATCCCCCTCTCCCCTCTGAAATGTGGGCGTCATTTATGGACAGCCCTTTGAACTCTCGAACAATGCTGAACGTGAATTATACATGCTGGGTTTCAGAATCTCTGATCCCATGTGGAAATGCTGAGCGTTCCAGTTCCCTGACTTGCAATGATCAATTTACTGCTCGAAATATGATTCACGCAGAGTGGTTTCTGATGATTCATACATAACATCAATTATGCAGAGTATATGCGAAGTGTACGATGAGGTCCCAAATACCTGATAATAACCATTCAAACCATCTCCCATCCCCTCATTCGCCACGCACTCAAACACACACACACTAATTTATATATATATATATATATATATATATATATATATATATATATATATATATATATATATATATATATATATATATACATATATATATATATATATATATATATATATATATATATATATATATATATATATATATATATATAATATATATATATATATATATATATATATATATATATATATATATTATATATATATATATATGTATATATATATATATATATACGTATATATATATATATATATATATATATATATATATATATATATATATATATATATATATATATATATATTATATATATATATATATATATATATATATATATATATATATATACATATATATATATATATATACATATATATATATATATGGACGTTTTGTGAAATCGTGAAAATGTATCCACTTTGTGGATACCCACTGAGCTAAGCGAGCATACATATTGTTGTTCAATATATATGTATAGCTTGACTTCTCAAGAAGCTCAGTGAATCCAAGACTCGAGTTCTGTTCTATTATAATTCATAATTCATGAGGTAAAATATACTGGGTTGTTCCGTCGCGTCGTGTGAGTTGAATTGGTACTCACTAGGAAAACGCCATATATGCGTTGTTAGACGAGCTGATAGTAATAGTATGGCTAAAAATGGGTAAAATCTGCTTCGAGTGGTACCAATTCAGCACATTTTATGTTTTTTCTTCAAAATGGCTGACCCGATCAAGCTGAAAGTTCACATAAATGTGTATCAAAATGTTATTCAACTTCACGCAAAATTTCATTTTTTTTGGAAAATAAAAATATTCGTTATTCCGCTGTGTTATTCTGATGGGCATTTTTTAAATTTCTCAAATTCATAAAAAAAAAGTTACCACCCGATAATACCACAAAACTATGCATATCTGAGTGAGATGAGGAACCATATTGAAAATACGTTTGAAGTTGATAGCTGTAGCCGTTTGACCTGTGGAGAACCGACAAAAAAACATGAAAATAAAAAAAAACGTAGAAACGAACACCAATTTTGTTCAGTATGTCAAATTAAATCCTCGCTGAAGCTCGTCTAATTATCAACACATCAGTATCTAATACCTCATATTCGGGTCGCGAAAGCCTCAAACAAGTCATCAAATAATCCATAGTCACTTTGATACTTTTCAATACATTGTCTGGATAAAGTTTATTGATCAGATAAATATGACAGTTTGATCGGGAGCTCCTCAACATTGTTGATATCTCGATTCAATCTTGATTAATTGCATCGATTCTTGAATCGAGATTTGTTAGAATGATAACGTTTGGTTCAACGATAAAATACTAATCAATTGAAAATTCCCTGATTACTTGGTTTGCTCTGACTACGTCATTGGTTAGTTTGCACATTCGCCAAGTATTATATTTCATGGTTCATATTCTCCAGGAAGGTAAATAACATCACCAGCATGAAAGAGTGATCCGTCCGTTTGAAGCATTGAGATTATGCTATTCCGGATACGTTTAACTCAATTTCTGATGCATAGAAATACCTAAACCACCAAATATGGAATATAGCAAGACCTTTTCCAATGAGGAACTGTGGTTTCTCATTTTATTATCATCGTTATATTTCATTAGACACATTTCCTCGTTCTTTCTAAACAATACACACTACTACCGGTACTCTATTATACTATTAATCTTCCAAATTCTAGATTGTAGATAATCTCTATATAATTATTGTTACTGACGGATGCATGAAGAGACAAAACCCAATGTAGATCAGAAGGTATACAATCCAAATATATTTGGATTATATTAGTTGTTCTGGAAGCCGCAACAGCGCTGCTTGGAAGCCAATCACAGACACATCCCAGTGTCATTCCCCAGGACCCTTAGTCCTGAGATTTGTGAAATGTAGGATTAGTGGAATGTAAGGTGAGTGGAATGTAATGTAAGTGGAATGTGAGATGAGTGGAATGTGAGGTGAGTGGAATGTGAGGTGAGTGGAATGTGAGGTGAGTGGAATGTGAGGTGAGTGGAATGTAAGGTGAGTGGAATGTAGGGTGAGTGGAATGTGAGGTGAGTGGAATGTGGGACGAGTGGAATGTGAGGTGAGTGGAATGTGAGGTGAGTGGAATGTGAGGTGAGTGGAATGTAAGGTGAGTGGAATGTAGGGTGAGTGGAATGTGAGATGAGTGGAATGTGAGGTGAGTGGAATGTGAGATGAGTGGAATGTGAGGTGAGTGGAATGTGAGATGAGTGGGATGTGAGACGAGTGGAATGTAAGGTGAGTGGGATGTGAGGTGAGTGGAATGTGAGATGAGTGGAATGTGAGGTGAGTGGAATGTGAGGTGAGTGGAATGTGAGGTGAGTGGAATGTAAGGTGAGTGGAATGTAGGGTGAGTGGAATGTGAGATGAGTGGGATGTGAGGTGAGTGGAATGTGAGATGAGTGGAATGTGAGATGAGTGGGATGTGAGGTGAGTGACATGTGAGGTGAGTGGAATGTGAGGTGAGTGGAATGTGAGGTGAGTGGAATGTAAGGTGAGTGGAATGTGAGGTGAGTGGAATGTGAGATGAGTGGGATGTGAGACGAGTGGAATGTGAGACGAGTGGAATGTAAGGTGAGTGGGATGTGAGGTGAGTGGAATGTGAGATGAGTGGAATGTGAGGTGAGTGGAATGTGAGGTGAGTGGAATGTGAGATGAGTGGGATGTGAGATGAGTGGAATGTGAGGTGAGTGGAATGTGAGATGAGTGGGATGTGAGACGAGTGGAATGTGAGACGAGTGGAATGTAAGGTGAGTGGGATGTGAGGTGAGTGGAATGTGAGATGAGTGGAATGTGAGGTGAGTGGAATGTGAGGTGAGTGGAATGTGAGATGAGTGGGATGTGAGACGAGTGGAATGTAAGGTGAGTGGAATGTGAGGTGAGTGGAATGTGAGATGAGTGGAATGTGAGGTGAGTGGAATGTGAGGTGAGTGGAATGTGAGATGAGTGGGATGTGAGATGAGTGGAATGTGAGGTGAGTGGAATGTGAGATGAGTGGGATGTGAGATGAGTGGGATGTGAGATGAGTGGAATGTGAGATGAGTGGAATGTGAGGTGAGTGGAATGTAAGGTGAGTGGAATGTGAGGTGAGTGGAATGTGAGATGAGTGGAATGTGAGGTGAGTGGAATGTGAGGTGAGTGGAATGTGAGATGAGTGGGATGTGAGACGAGTGGAATGTAAGGTGAGTGGAATGTGAGGTGAGTGGAATGTGAGATGAGTGGAATGTGAGGTGAGTGGAATGTGAGGTGAGTGGAATGTGAGATGAGTGGGATGTGAGACGAGTGGAATGTGAGACGAGTGGAATGTAAGGTGAGTGGGATGTGAGGTGAGTGGAATGTGAGATGAGTGGAATGTGAGGTGAGTGGAATGTGAGGTGAGTGGAATGTGAGATGAGTGGGATGTGAGACGAGTGGAATGTAAGGTGAGTGGAATGTGAGGTGAGTGGAATGTGAGATGAGTGGAATGTGAGGTGAGTGGAATGTGAGGTGAGTGGAATGTGAGATGAGTGGGATGTGAGACGAGTGGAATGTAAGGTGAGTGGAATGTAAGGTAAGTGGAATGTGAGATGAGATTCCAATAACTCCACTGAAAATGACTGTTTGATATTCCTGAATCATCTTTTCTCCATTCAGTTAATTCCCCATCACTTGGAAATCTCACCGCCTGTTTGATTAGTGGAAAGTCAAAGTGAGTTGTGAATTGTGCCCAGCACTCGAGGTGGCTTTGCTAGGATAATCAACTAGAGAAGGCAGTGACTTCTTATTGTTGACATATTCACGGGCTGCTATTGGCTGGAATCTGCTAGCCTCATGAGGGGTGTCTCCATATCTCATGACATTTCAACTGAGGAACAGCAACACGACCAGGAGTGAGATGGAATGGTGGGATGTGAAAGTTATCTCATCTCATCCCACCAATCACAGCTCACATCTCACGAATCTCGAGAATAAGGGTCCAGGTCAACAACGTGGTGGAATGGACCCATCTAGCGGCAATGCACGAAGTACAGCAGGATGTAAGAACCCGCACTCGGGTGTCCTCGGATGTCCTCGACTGATCTGTATCATTGTGCGTTACAATGAACGTACTCACAGCAATTATGTTCACTGTATTATAAGAGATGTCCCCGCAGTCAGAGTGATTACGATGAGATAGAACTCGGTGTTTCATGCACGATGGTTATACAAATGGAGAAATTTCATATTCAAATTTTTTTTCTTCGTTCAAAATCACTGACGACTTAATTGAATGGAAACTGAATACATCCACAAAAATAAAATGTCATATTGATTGAAGAGCATACAATTATCTTGGAGATGTACACGTTCCATTCAATCACACTGTTTTTCGAGAATGTAAAAAATAGTGGAGATACATTTCTTGATTTGTGCAAGCACAGTAGATGCAATCCTCTGACCCTGTGGATAGCAGACCAACATTTGAACGCTACTGAAACACCCAGCATGCAATTCCGTCGATCTCAGCCGCTAGGAGGCAGTACGCGCCTGCGCATTGACTCCTGAATAGGCTCTATTGAAACATGAACAAGATCAACAGCTGTCTCGAGATCCGTTACGATTGGCTGATAGCGAAGTTGTGTGCGCATGCGCATAGCTTGTACTCACCGTTGTTGTGGTAGGGCTTGTACTTGTTGGACTCCACGTGGCCGGGGATGTTGGACGAGCGCCACAGCACGCGCACGATCTGGCAGTACGCCACTGACATGAACAGCAGCGGGCACGTGTACAGCACGACGACCTTGACCGCGGTGAAGGTCATGTCGGAGTCGTGGTCCCACGACGGAACGCACTGCGTGAAGTACAGCGTGGTGACCTTCAGATCCTTCTGCTGCGTGCGCAGAACGATCAGCTCGGGGATATCTGGAACATCAAGGTCAATGTGACCTTGGATTATTGCTATCGTGCCCAGGCGTAGTTATGAGCATATATGACCTCGTGCAGCCATTTCATGGGCGACAACTTGTTGGATGAGCGTTGGCGGAGATTTCCATGCAACTCTTACGGAGCTTTACTCTCTGTTTTTGTTTGTAAACACTGCACAGGTCGCAGGGTTTGACCGATCGACATGATACTTTTTTCATACGCAAACTTATCCAACTTGGAAGCCTATAGTTTTGGTGTCAAATCGGTTGGACCATTTTTGAGAAACATCATCTAGAAGTTTCTAAAAACCACATAAGATTGAACCGGGCAGAAAAAATTGAATAATAAAATCTCTCCATACATGACACGGAAATTATACAGAGTCATAATTAAATAAAGTAGGAGGTCGCAGATTGTGCGTTGTGAGATGAGCGTACAAGTATGGACATCTGGAATTTAAATATATTCTGTCAGCTTAATCTACATCTACAGACCTTGGATTACTCCAAACACTGGAAAACCTTACCTGCAACTTGTTGCTATTTATAGAGCAACCTGTCGCATATACACTCTGCATTACACGTTTTCATCCTGATATTTGATGGAATGTGTACTTTTATCGCGTTTTATTCGTTATGTCTCATCCGATTATTGCACAAATCATTGAAAATGTGTGAAATGATAGTTGTTTTCATATTCGGTAAGAATTTGAATCGGGTTTTGTGAAATTTCCGTTTTGAAGTATTTTCCCCCTGGTTTATTCTTATGGGGATTTTCCAAACTCTCCAATTTTTTTCCTGAAAAACCGTTCTATCGATTTTTCTGAAAAACAATCCCAACCTATTCTGGTCTGAGGCCAAATACTCTCCAATACCCTTCTTGCAGCAACCCTTTGGACGTTCTCCACAGCCTTTATTAGTCCAACTTCATGCGGATCCCAGACTGAACTAGCATACTCAAGCATCGGCCGAATCAGACTCATGGATGCCTTCTCCCCTATTTTCATCCCTGTCCCCTTCAACTGCCTCATAATAACATTTAACGATCGTATTCCCTTTTTTCGAGACATTTAGTACCGTCAATCACCGCTAAGAGTGCTGACAATGGTTTCGGGGATTGTGCTCTAGCGATGGTAAGATGGTTGTGTGCCAGACTGCTAGCAGCGCTCTAGGAATGTGTAGCGGTGAATGACGTAACGTCATGTATGAATGAAGGGGTTTGAATCTCGTGCAGTGACTGACGTCTCGAGTATCTCTGAAGCCAATGATAGAACTATGCGTCATGCCTTATCGATACCTCTAACATCACAGCATGACAGGAGCCTGTTGCTGCAGCCGAGCTGGAGTTGGTTCCCTGACGAACTAGTAGATGTATCTGCGATAATTTATGTATTTTCCGATAGCTCCCTTCACATAACAAGTGTAAAAAGTGTGATAGAGGAGTTATTAAAGGAGTAAAATGTGTGTCATGTGCGTCTTGGTTTCATTTAAAGTGTGCGTCGCCCGAAATCACAGATGAAGAGTAGTCATGTCTTAACTAAGTACCTAGAACTCAGTTAAGAGCTTAACTGTGATCAAGAAAGCTAGGCCCTCTTGAATTTTTCATTCTGAGGTGTCAACACACCGCCTCATGGATTTGCTAAGTTTTGTTCTCGTGTCATTTTCTTTCCATCCATCAAAAGTTTAATTCAGTATTTAATATTCAAGTTCTTGAATATTCAGTAATTTAACCTATAAATGTAACAGTCAAATAAACGTGACAGCAGTGAAGGTCAATTTGGTTAACACATTCTAATTCATACTAAGTTCATGCCTAATAAGCTTCTTCTAAATCAGAATAAGACCGAATTTATTGCCTTCTCTCCCCACTGTGGACACCCTCTGTCACTGCCTAATACCAGCACGAGTGATAGCGTCAAATTCCTAGGCCTAATAATCGATCACACACTATCGTGGAGTACATATTGATTGCCTGGTTTAAAAATTAGCTAAGGTTCGCTTCATTATGCGGACCTTAGCTCGTCAGTGCCACATCTCCACAATTCGTACTGCGTACTTTGCTCATGCCCAGTCTATCCTGCAGTACGGCATCATCTTCTGGGGTGCCACTGCATACAGCGAGATAGTTTTCAGGTCTTAAAAAAACTGATACGTAGCATGCTCTCTCTGAAGTGCAACTCTTCGTGTAAAGTGAAATTCAGAGAACTTTCAATTGTACCACTGCCATGCCTTTATCTTGGCAATATGCCTCTACACCCGCGACAACATCGGTCTTTTCCAGAGTAACCAGAGACTCCACGACCATCCAACTCGGGGTGCCTCCCACTTGAGACACGAGTTCTGCAGGCTGAAACTAACTGCCAACGGCGTCATTCAGTCTGGCCGGAAGCTGTACGATAAGCTCCCTCCAGACATACGCGGCCTCTCGTCCAGGAGCCAGTTCAAACAAGCACTAAATGTTCACCTCCTGACAAACTGTTATTACAGCACTAACGAGTTTATAAACACCTAATTTGAATTATCTTGTACTTCAAATTATATTTGTCTTCTATACTGTAATCTGTACATGTACTTCTATTCTGTGACGATGTGTCTAATCTTGACTGTGATCTTTTAATCATTGACTGATCTCACTATTACATTATTTTACTGACGTTGTGATCAAGTGTACTCTTGCTAACTACAATAAAAAGAAATCAATCAATCAATTAAAAGTTCTGTTTAGGAGGCTATGAAATTACGTCACTAACGACAGTTAAGTCAGAGGTATGTGAACAGAGTTCTTAGTTGCCAAAACTTCATCCACTCACTCATAACTGCAGTTAATGTAACTAGAGTTGAGTACTGTAATGTGATCGAGGTATTACTAGTGAAGGACTCCTTGAAGATGAGGAAATCAACTCTTTAGAAAACATCGCGAGGGCGGGAAACGCTACGACAACTGTAGAAGGCCGCGTGACGTATAGCCAAGTAGTTGGCCTACCGAAAGTGAATGCAGTCCCAGCTCAACATACTGCTGCACTAACAAAGAAGACTGAAGTTGTAAGAATCACGACAAAATCTCATGATAAAAGTATGAACATAAAAAGTGATATAACAAAAAACATCACTCCTGATGCACTTCCAGTCGGCGTTATGAACCTTCGACAGGCCAACAACGGCGATTATTCATAACATGTGCAGATGGATCACGATGTAGTGATACCAACTTACTTCATCATAATATAAAGAAGGTGTGCCGACTCAGCCTTCCAATTGGAGGACGTCCGCCGTCATAGAGGGCACATTTGCCTGTCGCGCAACTAGCGCTTCTATATCGAACTACCGGTATGTAAAACAACAATACCCAACAATGCTATACACGGCTCAGTAGAATTATTACGTTATAGGTAGCATTTGTTTTCACGAAAATGATAGATTTTATGAGTTCAATAATGTCACCGGTACCGTAGCCACTCAATCTCATCTAGTTCACAAGAGAGTCCGCTAGGGTGAATGGGGGATCTGGGCTCTGATCTGACGGCAAGCAAACAATAATGCCCGCCATGTCATTAGTATGGGAGTCGGCACACCTTCTTGATATTATGATGAAGTAAGTTGGTATCACTACATCGTGGATGGCCCCTCGGCAAAAACACTGATGGACAAAATGGACCAAGTTCCAGGCGACAAATATATCTCCAAAATATCCTCCAAGTTTAACCCCAGATTACAAATAGTGTGTGTAATTGAAAGTGTTGTGAAGGGCATTGACATGAAGTTCTAAACAAGCTGGATGTGACAGCTGAAGACTAATAACAACGATTGATCGTCAAACAGGTTTATGCGTAGTCATCGAGACTGGCCCACATACACGCCAGGCGTGTACTTGGGATGGCGCCGCTACGCAATATACGACCGTGGTCACGTGACACAATGTTACAACTGTTCGGGATTTGGTCATCTCTCCCGGTGCTGCCAGTTGCAACAAGTCTGCCCAAGATGCGCAGGTAACCACCCTGAACAAGACTGTACAGCTGAAGACCCTGAATGTGCAAACTGTGCCAAATGAGTAACGAAGCCACTCAATAGTGACGTCAATATGAAACATAATGCGAAGTTTGAAGATTGTCCAGTGTATGTGAAGGTAGAAGCCCAACTTCGTTAGATGAGCGTTAGCGAAGATTTCTATGCTACTCTCATGAAGCTTTGTCTGTCCGTTTTTCTGTTTGTTTGTTTGTGGGCACTGCACAGGTCGCAGGGTTTGACCGATTGACATGAAACTTTTTTTTTAATACGCAAATTTATCCAACTTAGAACCCTATAGTTCCCGAGTCAAACGTTTGTACCATTTTTGAGAACATTATTCCAAAGTATTTAAAAATCCCATAAGATTAGGCTGGGCGGAAAAAATTGAAAAATAAAATCTCTCCAATATAATCCAAATTTTCCTCAAATGTGAACACAGAAATAATACACATTAATTAAAATTGACGTGTAATTCGGACCAGCCGTTTCGAAGAAAATAATTGAGATGAGCGCAGCGAAGAATTTCATTCCATATACCGAAAAATTTTGGTCTTTTTTTTTTGTAATTTTGTACGCGGCATACAGGTCAGGAAAAAGTTCCAATCAACTCGAAACTTTTTCACAAATTGGTGTTATTCCAGAATAGGTTGGGATTGTTTTTCAGAAAAATCGGTCGGACGGTTTGTCCGGAAAAAAATTGGAAAGTATGGAAATTCCCCATAAGAATAGGCCAGGGGAGAAATACTTGGATTTTTTTTTCAAAAGCTCTCAAATTCATACTGAATGTGGAAAGATCTATCATACCTATTTTGAGCGATTTATGGAACAATCGGATGTGAAATTACGAAGAAAACGCATTTTTTATGTAATTTTTTACACATCAATAAAAGCAATTAAGAAAGTAATTAAGAAACTATTAAATGTGAGCAACAAGTGTCACCAATAAATTAAAACGTTTAAAATCTGTAATGAATATGAAGAAGGCACTGGTTTAATTGTTTGGAAACCAAGGTCCATATACCAACAGACAGCCGCGGTTCTTAAACCTTTGAAGTGATCCATGGCCTTTATATGTACATTGAGCTGACCAAATGTTCTTAATTCTACATTTCCATACTTCTAAGCTCATCTCACAACGCATATAAGGCGTTTTCCTAGTTGAATACATGTTTCTTATTAATAGAAAAGATAGAAATATTAGTGGAAAAATATTGCATTGTTAAATTCACGGCTCCCTAGATCCAATGGCATCGGATAAAGTTCATTTTATATGAACAAGGTGTGTAGAGTTTCGCTCATCTCACAACGCGTGTTCCGCGTTTGCCTAGTAGTAGGTAGATTACAGTGTGAAGTAGCAGTTAACGCCAAACTGTCAGTCGCGACGTGTTCCCCCTCAGCCAGAAGTAAATAGGTCAGTCGGGCAGAAAGTGAACGTAAACACAAATTGTAATCATTATGTAACAACAGTAAACCAGTCCATTCAACCTTCAGTAGAACCAAGGGTTCAAAGAGAGGATTCACACAGAGATATATCGTATGCCAACAATAGTGCTCAACAGGTGATGTCATAAAGTGGGCCCAAAGATAAGAAACACTTGTCTGACTTCGTGAATATATTTCACTTGAACATAGCCTATGTAGTTTGGTTAATAAAACCGAAGAATTAGAACTTTACTTGGATTCACTGAATGAACAACCAGATATACTTTGTTTACCCGAGCATTGGATGCATCAAGATCAGATCGACAGCGTAGTGATCAATGATTATAAAATAGCAGCAGCTTCCACCAGGCATGAAACAAAGGGCGGAGGAGCCGCTACCTACACAAGTGCGAGATGTAGATGGGAGTACAACAAAAGGCTCGACATTGAGAAGTATGCAGTAATGAAGGTATTCGAAATGTGTTCTATCGAATTGTATTGTCGCAAACCTATTATAGTGATAGCAATGTACAGAGCTCCACAAAGTCGGTGCTGTGATTTGTTAAACAAATTGGAAAAGTTCTTGGTGTGATTAGTAAAGGAGGTAAAGATATAAAATTACGTGGAGATATTAATATCGCTGTATTAGTTGAAAATAACATAAAAGTTACAATTTGAAAATATTTAACTAGGCCCAGATTCACAGAGAATTTCATTTCGAAACATTTTAGCGCTTAAATCGTTAAACCAGTCAAGACCGGTGATAACTTTATCACCAACTATTTTTAAAACTTTCGTTTAAACGTTTTCGTGAATACGAGTTATAACCAAGTCTGGTGATAAGTCCTAGAACTGTCATAACTTAGAACGGGCTAAGAGATAAAACTCTTTGTGAATCTCGGCCCTAGAATATAATTTCATTGCTCACATACGAGAGGCAGCTAGGATGATAAGTTTATCCGCCACTGCTATCGATAACGTAATAACTAGTTTGGACTTGCAGGTGTATTGACCCGGGGCTATCAGACCATAAGGCACAAATAGTGCAAGTTGCTATGGCAACGAACAATGTGAATTAAGACAAGTGTATGCCTTCACCCGAGTATTCAATGGCGCCAACATTACTGCATTTGTATGTGACATAAGCAGGGTCGGACTGGCCCACCGGGGGACCGGGGAATTCCCCGCGAGGCCTCGACCATTTTGGAGGCCTCTGAACCCAACAACATACTTGAGTATAAAATCACTTCGCAAATAATAATAAAAAATGATATAGGGCCCATGAGTAATAATAATTACCATTATTTCAATATATATATATATATATATAGGCCTATATATATATATATATATATATATCGCGTAATTCAGCGTACAGAACCAGAAATTGCTTGCTTATTCTGGCTCTACAGGTCAGGTTTACTATGAAACGCTACAGAAGGAGCTAACTCTCACCGCCATCATAAATTATTCTTTCTCATCAGGAATCTTTCCTCATAAACTTAAACAAGCTCTAATCATTCCAATTCACGAAATAGGCATAAAGACTGATATTAATAATTACAGACCTATCTCCCTTCTCTCCCCCTTCTCTAAATTGATTGAAAAGGTAATGCTTCGCCATTTAATCTCCTTTCTTGAGTCAAATAATACCATTGCTGACTGTCAACGCCTGGATGCAACGGCAGGATGTTAACGACCTGCCTCAATTACTACATGTTGGACATATCTTCCAATTTGCGGATGACACAAATCACCTGTTAACTACACCAAGAATCAACTCTCTCATTCCTCTTATCCAAACTGCGAACTGTCAAACTTCACTAATATCCTCCTATTGCTTAAATATTGCTTAAATAACAAACTTGCACTGCAACCCACTAAATCAATTTTTATGAACTTCCATAATAAATTCAACCCACCCATCGTTTCCCCACTAATACGTATTGATGGCAAAATCATACCCAGTGCTTCACCGACAAAATTTCTCGGAATCCATATAACCCCCAATCTAGACTGGTCCTTACAGATTGAAAAATTTACAGCTAAAATCAAAGGTGCTTGTTTCCTACTTCGTCGACTCAAAAAAATTGTCAACCCTCATCCCTTTTACTCGTCTATCATGGTCATTTCCACTCTCATCTCTCTTTTGGATTTCTCTTCTGGGGTTCCTACCAAGCAGCAAAACGGATATTCATCATGCAAAAACAAGCTATACGCATCATTGCTGGCATTTCTCGCCGTTCCTCTTGTAAATCGCATTTCACAAACCTAAAAATCCTCACCCTTACATGTACTCTCATCCAAATTGCCAGTTCCTATGTTCACTCCAATACCAGCCTCTTTCCTGAAAATTCCTCTATACATAACTACCCTACAAGTCACAGTAACTCAATCCGTTCCCTCACACACTCTCACGCTTTTTTCACTTACAGCCCTCTCCATCGTTGCACAACTATTTATAATGAACTACCCACCCATATAACCAGCCTTACCAAACTTTCATCTTTTAGATACAACCTGAAATCTTTTCTACTTCAGAACCCATTCTATGACCTCAATGAATTTCTGACTTCAAAGTCACACTAGTCAACCATTCCATCATCTTCCATGTATTATCTATCTTTTTCAATTATCTCTTTCTGTTCAATTATCTCTTTCTATTCGGTCATTTCCATTTCTAGTTTTAAGTATTTTCTATATTTGTATCATGTACAAATCTTTGAAAAATAAACATAAACATAACTGACAACGATCTGAAAGTTGAAAACATAATTGGATGTTCATTCGATGGAGCAGCTATAATATGTCCGGTCAAAACATATTATTGATCGTCTAGCAGATTCTAGCACGATACTTACAAGGATGCTGGTTATGTAGGCCTTATCGATACTAGTATAGCAGTACAAATTTCACATAGAGGTACGCATTTTCAAATATCAGTTCATCATTATACTAGCCCTTATTAAAAATAGTACTCCATGACTAAACTAGAGGCCTAGATTTACTTTACCCGGGAGGCCTCTCTGCCACCAGTCCGACCCTGGACATAAGCAGAGAGCATTGGAATGAGATGAGAGAAGGAGCTACTATTGAATACAAGCACGATACATTTCTGAGGATATTTTCAAGTTATTTCAATGTACATTTGCCCAGCTAGTGAAACCGAATAACGCAGCCAATAACAAATGGATAACCAAGGAAGTTGAAGATGTTGAAGACATCTCTTGGAGACATCAGTTGAAGATATATGTGAATTTAGGAGAAATCTCTTAAGATTGAGCCGTAAAATCAAAGACGACAGATTCTCAAATGAACTCGAATTGGCAAATAAAAATGTAAACAAGGTAGTTCGAGACGCGAAAATGAAAATATGTCACGGTGAAATAATTAACAAAGCAAGTAATACATCAGAGGCAAGGTGGTAGAACAGTGTATGGGCAAATCCACAACATTCAAAAATACGCAAGAACCCATTTCCTCGGAAGTTGAAGGCAAGATGATGAACAATCCAACAGATATTGCCAATTCTCTGAAGAACTACTATGCTGATATAGCAGAGACAATAATCACTGATAGAAGCGACTCAATAGGTTGAGTAAAGTACCTGTATCAGGTAATCATGTAACTAGGCAACTGGCGTTCACTAACGAAATAGAAGTTACGAAAATAATAGATAAATTGAAACTAAAATTTATATCGGGATGGGATGGAATCCCTTCAATAGTAATTAAGAGTGCATGCATTCTAGACCATTAGCTGAAATAATCAACTTTTCATTCATGACTGGACGGTTCCCCACTAAGGCGTCGTTAGCCACTATCAAACCAGTATACAAACAAGGGTGAGCGCGCTCACCCTTGGACACCCTTATATAGAAAAAAAAAACTTAAATTGATTGCTTCTATTGACAGAAAACCTTAAATAGATTATTCTGTAAAAATAAATTCTCAAATTGATTGTTTCTATTGACAGAAATCTTGAATACATTGCTTATATTTACAAAAAAACTTACATGATTTCTTCTATTGACAGAAAATCCTGAATTAATTGAATTCCATCGACAACAGAATATAGTTCCTTCAGTATTTTGCTTAGGCCTATCTAGAACTTTTATTAAATGCTTCTTTTTCCATGTTGCTTGACCTCACCAACAGCTAGGTTATAGAGGGTACAGATAAGCAGATGATAAAGAAACGGTGAGGTGATGATAGATGAAACGACATTTTAAAAACCCCAATCTTACGCAGGATTTGAACCTGCGGCCCTGGAACCAGAAGCAGATACGCTACCTCTAGACCTTGAATGTATATGTATATATATATATATATATATTTATACATATGGCTTCTAGTGGGTATAGCGTCTATAGACAAACTATAAATAATAGAATAAAATGGTAAGTTGTATACTGGAATAAAATACTGGAATACTGTATACTGGAATACTGGAATAAAACATTGTATTGATCTCTTCTATCTACAGAAACATGAAAAAAAAGTTTAATAGCAATATTTGTATGTATAGTGGTCTCAGTTTTGTGTATCACATATTGTGTTCATATAGTTGACATGCATATTATTTTCAAAACATGTACAAATGGCCTAAAGTCCATTCATATAAGCGCGTTAATGATACAACGATTCAACTTGAACCACACGATACACAAAATTACAAAAACTTCCGCAATTTTATTATTTGGATCTTATTTTGGCTTGATTGATTTCAAATTATACAAGATGTATTTCATTTATTATTATTGGATGAGCGAAGCGAAGACTCAATTTCACTTGACCCGAAAAAAATGTACATGTTTTTTTTTTTTTTTTTTTCGCGCTCTACAGGTCAGCCGAAAATTTAAATTTGATTGAAACTTGGCATGCCCATGTGTCATCATCTGGATTGAATCTCATCAGTTTTTGTACGCAATCGGTTGCACCACTTCTGAGAAAACTAATTTTTCATTTTCCAATTAACCCATAAGAATAAGCCAGAGAAGAATTTTCATAAAAAAAATGTCCTTCAAAAAGTTTCAAATTTTCACCAAATTTCAATATAATAATGATACATAATATATATATATATATATGCATATATGATATATAATAATATATATATATATATAATAATGATACTTTCTTTATAGTTGATTAGTTCGTAATAACTCTTGATGTTACGTACACAAAAAACAACCAATCACTGAGCAATTATTGGCAACACGTTCACGGCCTGCTCGACGAGAGAATTACGAATTCTCTTAACAGGAACGAGAGTTACATAGCGAAACGAGCTCGAAGGGAAACTGGTCTGTTGTAGTGATGCCGCAATATAGCGAAAAAATCGATACGTCGATTCGATTCGATATTTTTTATTCCGATTCGATTCATCGATCAATCGGAAGTGAGAAAATCGATATTAGAATTTGAAAAATCGATTTTTCAAATTTAAAATACCGGTAGAGCTATTCAAGTTTTCAATGAATATTGTGTGTAAAATACTTGTTGCAGCAGGATCTATTTCTATTGCCAAGTCACTTTCAATGAATGCAAATATTTCATGTAAGACTTTTCGTAATTTTGGTATTGTACTGTATTGTATCTGATTTTAATGAAGTGGATCACCAACTCTTGTGAACAGTTGACAACAAAGTGGTTTCTGTTCAATTGGGAAATATCCAGAATATGAATTGTATTCTGGCGCTTAGTGTTCATCGCGAAAGTCCGTTAATAAATGAAAGTAGAAGAGCGGAGACAGGTGGCGAGAGTCGAGAGCTGTACATAATCCCTACGCTACAAAATTATACTTCGAAAACAAAATATAATTGACAAATTTAAAATTGATATAAAACATCGAAAATCGGACGTGAAAACATCGATTCAGCAATATATCGGAACCAATTGTATCGATTCAAAAATCGATGTATCGAAAGGAAATGAATCGATTTATCAAAATATCGATATAGTCCACGGCATCTCTAGTCTGTTGCCATTGAAGTGTTGATCTCAATGCTGTTGCTGTTCTCGGTCGTTTTTGATTGTATAAAGTTATGTAATTATAATGTTATATAATTAGTGATGCCTTCGGGTACCCGGGTACCCGGGTCGGGTACGGGTAATGTATTACCCGGGTAATATTCTGTTACCCGGGTACCCGGGTACCCGTCTACGTTCCGGGTAATTGTGCTAACCAGTACCTATAATATAGAAAATAACTTTCATAAATCACTCAAGCTACCGAGAGAAATTCAACTTCGCATTCTACATAAGTTTTTTCACCTACCTTCCCACACCTCCCTCAACTTGTCAAAATGCGCTCGTCAAATCTAGTCGCACCACCTACCGTTATCTGTGGTCACACGTGCAGTGTACTGAATCCCTCTCCTGTCAACCGCTCTCTAGTTGCCATGCCAAATACCATTCTTTACCGAGAACTGAGAAGCATATATAGTCAACCCATTACCTACCTCTACGATTTGAGGGTTTTGTCAAGTATTTCTTCTCACTTCGCTGTTGTTTTTCAGCTTGAATAGGTCCTTGTATATTTGCTTGTTTTGCAGTTTGTATGGACTTGAGTGGTGTTATTGTTGGAGTGAGCATAGCGACGTGTGTTTAGTGTTATATATATCAAATTGAGCGATTTTTTTATCGATACGATTTTTTTAAATTACCCGGGTAATACCCAGGTAATTTCGGCGGGTACCCGGTTCCTAATTTGTCACCCGAAGGCATCACTAAATATAATTATTAATAAACCTACGAACTGGAAATATTTACTCACAAAACTTCAAAAGAGAAACCAATCCAGGCCCTAGCACATTGTAGTGATAACATTTGCATTTAACATTTGTGGAATAAAATTGACAAAATTACTGTGAAATAATGTAGGCATAGTAATAATATCAATTTGACGCTGTATGATCGTGGGATGATATGTTTAGTTGCCCTGGCCTATGTTTATTCATAATTTTTCTATTATTTAGCTAAATATTAATGTGAGAAGAAGCTTTGAAGAAGAAGAAGAAGCTTTGTAAATTGAAATAGCAAAATGCATGCAACCTAACCTCACCGAACCATTGCGTTAACCTATGAACTCAATGCCTGAACGATTGGCAGCGGGCACACATAGAGGGTGGTGGAAGATGGGGAGGCCTTGATATGAGTAGCTGGTCCACTGCCTCCGTGTTGGACGTTATAAGCCGGAAGAGCGGCGGCTCGCAGGTGTTCGGTGACGTCCTCCACGGACACATTCAAAAGAAGCCTAGCCTTTGAATTGTACGTCAACTTCAATTAGAGCTCAATTATCTTGTAAATTTAATGACACTGATAGTTTCCTTGATGTTTGCTCATATAGCACTGCTTGCTTGTCGATTGTTGCTGATTGAATTGAAATAGGTAAGAAAAAAGGAATGTAATTATTATTAAATTCATTTGAAACCAGGAAATAAAATGAACAAAACCGTTGCTTATAGAACCAAAAGTGGGCGGTACGCCAAAAAGAAATTCGGTTTTTATTGAATTATAAAATATTTACGCTGGGCCTATGTGGACAAAAGTTATTATCGTTCAATGTTAGACCGTAACCAATTACAATTTCAAAGCGCATAAATTTATAATATACGTGGAAAACCAGCGATTCTTTTACGCATAAAAAAGTCAGCGGATTTTGAAAACCTATTCCATTGCACACTGGGTGCATGATCATAGCAGTTTTTTCTTCAATTTGTTGATTAGAAAATATACAGGCTATGTGGACAAATTTTATGAGTATATAGTCGAAGATTGTAGAAATTTGCATAACCCAAGCGCAATAATTTTACATATAAATTTATTTCTATAGAAATTCAGCGATTCTACGCGACCAATAGGTGTTTTTGGTCCCTCTTATTTCAGCCAAACATATAAACTTGTGTGTTTCCATTTCCACAGTATGGTGAACACGCTGAAAAACTGAGTGAATATTTACTTTTTCAAGAATTAATAAACTATATGAAATTTGATGATAAGCTTGATGTTCAGTTATTTGATCTCCATTTTTATTTCTATTCGTTGAGTCATAGTTCAGAAATCAAATAATCTCACGCTCCAAACATTCGTTATAAACTTAGGAAACTGTAATGCATTTATGTAGGCCTATTCTAATCCCAAAGTAGTATACAATCTTTTGAATTGATGTTATTTTGCTTAATTGAACATTTTTTGAAAAAACTAATCCTTTAGGCCTAATTTTTATATTTCATTACCCAACAATGTTCAACAGGCATCGACAAACAACTGAGTTCAGTTTTCAACCTTCAACGACAGACCATACTAATTGATTTTATTTCAGTTCAGGCCTTGTCCTAATCCTAAGGAATATTTTGAATTTTCAAATGACAGCCATGAAACTTCAATTCATAAGAATTTTAAGAAACCATAGGTATTGCAATTTTCTCGTAAATATTATTATTATTACGGCCTACTGTTGGATTATAAACTGAGCTGGTGGTGACTTAAATGGAGTAGACCTCCACTGAACGCGGTAGTAACTTGAAATTTTACGTCATGCCAGAGATGGCCGGTCAATTGTGATTGCAAAAATATATTGTTTCAAAATTAGGCCTGGTAAGGTCAAGTTTTTCAACATCCCCACCTTCTCTGTTATCACTTGTATCAGTTTTTCTGACACCACTGAACTTGTTTTGTTTGTTGAGAAAATCTACTTCGTATTTTTGTGACGGAGGCAGAGATAAAGATGGTCGATGACGGGGATTGAACCTAGGGCCGCTATCTACCACTCACTGATCGACCTAGTCTTCACCATATGACCAACAGAGTAGGTTAATGTCTCACCTTCCTCCAATCATTACAAACATGGTGTTAACTAATTTAAAATGCAAAATTTCAATGCAATTGCTCCTGAATTTCATTAACTAAGGTCATCACCTCAATCAAATTCAAATGAAGAACTTCATGGCTTAGGCCATACAAGAAATTTAAAACTACGTATAATAGGAACGTCACACTAATATAAACTCTGCCGTGCGACTGTGTTGAACGAATCATGAACAACCCATTTCAACTCTTCCGTCAATTTTGCCTACGAAGATTTCGTCAAATACTGCAACTAAAAATTAGGCTAGGTCTACTTAAACTACACCATTAATTTTGTGAACAACTAAATGCACACTTCTTTTATAGTGTATTTATCCATTATTGCTGGGGCAGCCACAGTATAACTAAAGATAAATTACTTTCAGTGTGAATTGTTTGCACCACTAGGCCTAACGACCGTCAGCATTAAGCAAAATATCAAAATGCGCATTACAATGAATCACGGTTGATCATAGGTCTACTGTCGTAAAGAAAGAAAGAGGTGTAATTTTATAATTAATAAGACTTTGAGTAGCCTAGGCTTCTAGTTTTGAATAGGCCTGTTGCTTTTATTGAATTAGGTTAGGTTAGGTAAAATTAGTTTAAACCTAAGCATACCGGTGCACAATTTTTTGAAGTATGGAATAGGCCTAGCTGAAATTAATGATCGAATTGGGCCTAGATATCCATCAAGATCCAAATCTAGACTCACAGAAAATATGTTTTCATCAAATGAAATGACAGTGTAAACATTAACCTCCAACTTAACCTCTATCATAAGATTATTTTTCACAATGACAGGCTGACAGCTGATTCTGAACGGCAGCGGCTAAACCACGAACTTGAGTTTGACAACTGACACAGCTGTGAAAGAGGAAGCAGTTTAATCGTAAAATTAATGGGTTATAATATTACTTTGAGGTTATTCTCTTGTGATAGTATTCATTGTAAGCCTGCCCTATGTAGGCCTACATTTTAATTCATTGGCTAAACATTGCTGTGAATTGATAGAAGAAATTAATGGTTTGTATGCCTGGGCTGATTATACCTGTAGGCAACCTAACCTTAACGAGTTAATATTACAAATGACAATGATACAGAACAACATTACATAGGCCCTACCAATTTCAGTGTAATTACATGGCAAAATACCATACGCCTAATATTATTGCCTATTATGGTTTCATAATAAGAGGAAGCAGAAAGAAGGAGAAGCAGACGATGGAAGGAAGACGGAATGGCTCACCGGCTTCGAGATCGCAAGCAGCCCTGGAAACGACAGTGGAGCTACCTCCACCCCCAAACCCGACTACGTTGGATTGGGAGATTAGACGGATTTGATGGTTTCAGACTTCAATTATAGAGGCCCAAAATGAATATTACCTTTGCCTATGGCCTACCTCAACCTAGTATTTCACTCCATCTTCATTCTTGAAGACTTTGAAGTAAGGTAACAAAATACGGTTAATGTGTTAATGATCTATGTTGATAATGAATTTTGTTCACTGTGCAACTCAAGAGGGCAGTGTCATTATTTCAAGTAGGCTCTATCCTGTTTGTCCAAAGAAAAAGATTCAATTTTGAAAAGATATGTCAGCTGATACACATCCGTTGTTTATGCTCGTTACCATCGTTACGAGAGAACCAAAAGTGGGCGGAGCCTAATTTTTTTCGGTTTTTATTGAATTATAAAATATTTAGGCTATGTGGACAAAAGATATTATCGCAACGCGGTAGATTATAACCAATTACAATTTTGAAGCGGTCAAATTTCTATTTTACTTGGAAAACCAGCGATTCTATAGAGCCCCCAACTGAAACTCCACGCCAACAATGGAGGTGGGTGTGGCCTAACCTGTTTTTCTGAAGTATTCTTTGATTATTTAATTAGAAAATATACAGGCTATGTGGACAAATTTTATTACTACCTAGTCGAAGATTGTAAAAATTTGCATAATCCAAGCGCAATAATTTTCAATTTACGTAGAAATTTAGCGATACTAGGCGACAAATACGTTTTTTCGGTCCCTTTCTGGCCAAACATATAAGTGTGTTTCCACAGTGTGGTGAACACGCTAAAAAAGGGTTGTGAGAAAGATATGACCAACTACCGACCACTCTCACTACTTCCAGTTGTCTCAAAGATTTTAGAACAGGCTTTTTCATATAGATGTAATGATTATCTGAACACTAATAGGATAATTACAAGTAAACAACATGGTTCCGAGAGAAACACAATTCAATTGAATGATCGAGAAGACAGAAGAAAAACTGCTTCACTAATGTGTGATTCATCAAAGGCTTTCGATACAATAAGCCTAAGGGAAACTTATAGCAACATTAGATTACTATGATATCAGTGGAGTGGCTTTAGAGTGGATCACGTCACATTCATCTGGCAGACGTCACAGAGTTCAGCTGGATGAGAATGATGAATACAACTGGCTAGATGTTAAACATGGAGTTCCGCAAGGGTCAATCTTGGGTCCCATACTGTTCTCGCTGTATGTGAATGACCTGGAGGTCAACATGCCAGTGAACATACGTGACATGGTGCAATATGCGCATGACACAAGTGTAATAGTGAAAGGAAGAGATGAAGTAGAACTAATTGACAATGCCAGAACTGTGTTGTATGAATGGGATAAATGGTTCGAGGCAAATGACTTGAAACTCAATGGTGAGAAGACCTGCCTGATCCGCTACCAACTGAAAGGTGGACTGAATCAGTTCAATATAGAATATAACACCTGGGACCTGGAGGCGGTTGAAGAGTGTAGATTTGTATGCATTGTAATAGACTATGAATAGAAATGGTCTCAACATGTTGCTCAGCTCTGTAAGAAAGTCGCCTCATCTTGCTTTGCCCTACACACAGTAGCCAACAAGTGAGTATCGACACCTGTAGAACAGTCTATTTTGGAGAACGTTCAGTCACATATCCAGTATGGTATAACACTATGGGAGCACGTTATCTCTTCCAATTACAATAAGGTACCTCGCAATATTCAAAATCTGGTCAATTATAATTCTGTTGAAATATGTGTTAAAGAGTGGCTCATCTCTATTATTGATGACAATTGATTTTTATTATTATTTTAATTTAAACGTATTTAACCCCTTTGAAATTATATGTATCTGCATTACTGTCAAATTAAATATTCAACTGCAATTTTGCTCATTTGCATTTTGTTCTTTCTACCAGTTGTGGAGGATCGTCTTGATATAGGCTAGAAAAAATGTATATATTTTCTAATTATTCTATTTTATGTATTGAGAATCTCATTTTGTTCACCCCATGAATTCTGTTTGTTACCAAGTTTCATTCTTGCGTCATTTATTCTTCATGTATATTCATTCATAAGGTAAGAAACATGTCTGTTCATTATCCGATTTATTTTATATGTACTTATCCCACAGTTAAACCCTCTCAGGGTTTTGTGGATTCCTGTTCAGTTACATTTTATGTTGCTATATAATAAAGAGCCTTGAAAAAATCTATAAAGGCGGACAATTTATTTAAATACCGAAAAAAGCAATTCGAATAATAGGTGGACTGAAATATAGAGAATCATGTAGGAAAATGTTTTGTAGATTGAATATATTAACTGTGACTAGTCTGTATATACTTGGGGTATTACTGTTCCATGGGATAATCCTGAATTATTCGAAGCAAACTCTTCAATGCATGGGCACTTCACCCGAGGCAGGGATAACTTCAGATTGAGGAATGTGTCATATCAGATTGCGGATAGAGATCCTATAAATGTCGGAGCAAACCTTTTCAATAACCTACCAACCATTCTTGAACAGAGAATCAGAACAAGGTTGAATTATGAAAGAAAGTTACACAGTTTTTTAGTAACCCATGCATTTTATAATATCGACGAATTCATTCAAGCGGCCAAATATTGCAATTGTACTTAGAGCCGATTGTACCAACTAATGATTAAATATTAAATAGTTAATCATTACTTAGGGTACAAAAATAACATAGGTAACTAAGGGTAATAACGAGTTAATTTGCTAATTTTTGCTTAATTCACTAATCATCACTTGGTACAACCGGCTCTAAATAACCGGTTGTACCAACTGATGATTAAATATTAATTAGTGAACCATTACTTGAGGTACAAGAATAACATATGTAACCAAGGGTGATAACAAGTTAAGTTGCTAATTTCTGCTCAATTCACTAATCATCACTTGGTACAACCGGCTCCAGCTGTATTAATTGTATAAACATAACACATTTAATGTATTTTTATACCTGACAGAACAGCTCAAAACTTGACTTCTGCTGTTATTTTAATTTATTTTATATGTGTGAATTTTACTAATGACTCCGTAATATAAACACTCTTACATTCTATCTAGTATGTATAACTATGACAATTTTCAATACTCATACAGATTGATTCTATGGAACAATGTGCACATGGTGATTGTACATGTACAGTAATGGAATAAATGTATTATTATTATTATTATTATTACATATTATATTTATACATATATATATATATATATATATATATATATATTTCATTTTTTTTTCATTTACCATTGATTTGAACAGAGTACAAATATAGGCTTAAAACTAAACTAAAAATACTTAATCTATGGGGAGGTGAGGTATTCATTTATATTATAGTAGGGGTTGACATTGAGGAAATTATTTAGTGATGATTTGAAAGAACTAATTGAGGGGGAGGCCTTTATTGGAGCTGGTAGTTTATTGAAAAGAGTGGAGCATAGACGTTGGGGGCATTTAGATGATAGAGAGAAGTTGTGAGGAGTGATAAAAATGTTTGATTTTGTTCTGGTGGAGTGAGAGTGTATCGATGAGTTTGGGAGGAAAATTTCGGGGTGCAGCCAGACATATAATGCTGCTGCTTGAATTAGCGCCGAGGGAAGTGTGAGAATGCCGAGAGAAATGAAGTATGGTTTACATGATTGGCGACGTGATAATCCTGCCAGTATTCTAATAGCTCGTTTCTGGAGGATGAAGATGCGGTTAGATTGTGATGAGGATCCCCAGAAAATGATGCCATACGAGATGAGGGAGTGAATGTGGGCGTGGTAGACAGATAGGAGTGTAGGGGGATTGACAAGGAGCTTTAGTTTGCGAAGCATGAAGCAACCGCTGATAATTTTGGAGGAAATTTGATGTACATGAGGTGACCAGTCGAGGGTGTCTGTGATAGTAAGTCCTAGGAATTTAGTGGTGGGGGTGGAGGCTATGCTTTTACGATTTAGTCGGATGAGAGGACTGAAATTAGTGGGAGTGTATTTGGAGTGGAAATTCAAATATACTGTTTTAGATAGGTTCAAAGCAAGACTGTTATTTAGGCAGAAAGAAGACATTGCAGACACTTGGGTATTAGCTGTCTGGATCAAAGAGAAAATGGAGGATTTAGGAGAAGTGAGTAGGTGGCTGGTGTCATCAGCATAGATAGATAGGGTTCCTTCGGAGAGGTGGGACGGGAGGTCATTGATATAGAGAAGGAAGAGTAGGGGACCTAGTACGGATCCTTGGGGGACGCCGTTGTGGATGAGAAGAGGTTCAGAGAAGTGGGGGATACTAGAATTGGCTGAGTTTACTTTCACCATTTGGGTGCGACATGAAAGAAATGAAGCAATCCAATCATGTGCCTTACCACGGATGCCGAGAGGTAGGAGCTTGGATAAGAGAAGGGAGTGGTCAATCGTGTCGAAGGCTTTGCTGAGGTCATAGAATATGCCTATAGCATTGTCTCGACGGTCAAGAGAAGCATAGAGTTCGGTGAGGAAGGAAAAGATTGCTGTGGAGGTGGATCTGTTGGAGCGAAATCCATGTTGACAGTTAGACAGGATATTATGTTTATTGAGGAAGGATATGAGACGGTCGTGCATAATGTACTCAAGTAGTTTGGAGAAGGAGGAGAGGAGAGAAATGGGGCGATAATTGGTGTGATCATTTTTGTTTCCTTTTTTGTGAATTGGTAAGATTATTGCAGCTTTGAGCTGAGAAGGGAAGGAGCCTGTAGATAGGGATAAATTGATGATATGTGACAAAGGGAGTGCGAGGTGGTTGATTGATCTGGCGATAATGAAGCCAGGAATCCCATCTGCACCACTTGAATGCTTAGAACTGAGTTGTCGGGAAATATGAATGATTTCATTGGGGTTGGTGGGAAAGAGTACGATGGTACTAGTGATGGAGTTAACTTGTCGAGTAGATGGTACAGAAGGGGTTTGTATAGATGGAAGTCTGCTGGAATTTACGAAGTAGGAGTTCATGAAGTTTGAAAGTGTGATAGGGTCATTCTCTTTGCGTCCATTAATAAGTAGAGAGAGGTAAGTGGGCGGTACCGGAGCTTTGGTTTGTGATTTGATTATGAACCAAGATGATTTACATTTGTTGTTGGAGGAGGCTATGGTGTTATCATTGAAGGAACGTTTTGAGTCACGGAGTGAGCGAGAGAATGCCTTTTTAGAGAGAAGATATTGGATCTTCAGTTCTTTATCGGAAGGAAAGAGTTTACAACGGGAATGTAGCTTTCTGAGTTCGTATGATTGGGTGCGGAGTGCAGGAGTTATCCAGGGAGTAGATTTGACTTTGCGCATTTTTTTTCATCTGTAGGGGGAAGGAGGAATTAAAGTGGGTTAGGAAGGTAGTTTGGAAGGATAAGTAGGTAGAGTCTATGTCAGATGTACAGTATAAAGATGTCCATTGTTCGGTACTTAGAAGATGAAGGAAGAGAGCAATATTATACTCACTGTAGGTACGTTTATGAATGAACTTATTTGAGGGTGGAGGATCAGGTGATTTGGGTTTGAGATGAAGAGCAAGATGGTCAGAGATTCCTGTGTCGTGGGTGGAGGAGATGAATAGTGCAGGGTCGAGGGTGGTGAAGATGTTGTCAATGAGAGTTGCACTTGAAGATGTGATGCGGGTTGGAGTTAAAATCGTTTCATGGAGGTTGAAAGTGTGGAGGATGTCTAGGAGTTGATTTTTTTGAGTGCTGGGTAGGAGAAGGTTGATGTTGAAGTCACCACACAAGAATACTTCAGCTTTTGGAAGGCGTTTGGTGACAGCAATTAGGGTGGAATCAAGCTTGTCAATGAAGGTAGTGAAGTTTCCTGTGGGAGATCGGTATATTGATAATATAATGTGGGTTAATCCTGGATACGAGACGGTAATGCCTGTGCATTCAAACGTTCTGTCTTCACAATTCATGTGGATGTCAGGAATCACAGATATGTTGAGATGCGATTTTGTTATGATTGCTACTCCACCGTAGCTATGAGAGGACGATAATGAGGAGGATCGATGATATATGCTAGCGTTACAGTAGTTTAGTATACAGAGGGGAAAAGTGGAAGGAAGCCAGTGTTCAGCAATACAGAGGATATCAGGGGAAAATGTTGATAAATGTAATTCTAATTCTTCTAATTTATTCATAAGGGATTGAATGTTAAGGAATGAAATATGAGGTAGGTTTGACGTAGTATGGCTTGCTTGATTTTGATTTCGCTCTTGTTGATTTGACTTGTTCCTCTTGTTTGCTATCGTTGATGTAGCTGCACTGGACAAGTTCGAAAATGGAGTTCAGTGGTTTTTGATGATGAAGATTCAAAGTTCTTTATTGGAATATTTTTTGTTGGCAAGTTCTCTGGTAAGTTCTTCAGGCAAGTTGAATAATTGGAAGGAGACACTGAGTTGTAGTTGGCTGAGCGCACTCGAGTGCTGGTTCCGTTGACTTCAGCTTGCTCAAGAAACTTGAAAAGATGGGGAAACTCATGTTGTATTGTGATTGTGGGATTGTAAGGCGTAATTTTGTAGTTGTTGCGGTTAGTGATTTGATGTGTCATTAACGTTGGTTTTTTAATAATTAGGCTCATTAGTGAAGGGATTGACTTTGGGATCGGACAGGCTTGTCTTATCTTTGGGTGAGATTGTTTGACTGCAACATTTATGGTTGGGTCACACTTTTTCACACACTGTAAGATTCTCTCACATATCGCAATTTTTCCTTGGTAGTTGAGATGAAGTCCATGTCTCGTATAATGAGATCGAGGTAGGTCTGAAGTTCTTAGTACTGGAATTGATGGAAACTCATTCGCTAGTTTGCGGATCATATCGTTAACTGCAACTACTTTGTGATTCAACAATGGTTTGTCATATCGATAGGGAATATCCATCAGTATGATCTTTGTATTAGGGTTTAGTTTAGATACATTTGAAATTTTTTTAATAGCATTTGCAATGAAAGATTGATCATATTTGCCATTCACGGTTTCGATGTTATTTGAACCACCAGCAATAACAATGTAGTCCGGTACTGGCCAAGCTTTTGGATTCACTCTCAGGTTTCGTTCGAAGTCATGTAGAATCTCCGACAATTTTGCGTTGGGCTTCATGAAGCTTCTTATCATTGATGTGGGTAACATGACTTCAAGTATATCCCTACACTTCCTGATATGACTATCACCAAGAAGCAGGAGGTGTTTCTGAACCACTACTGAGTTGTGTTCGGTTTTCCTAAAAGTCTCAATTATTGCCTCAAGTTCTTTTGCTCGGCTAAACCATTCTTCTCTTTCGGTTAGGGCATTTTTTTTCTCCCAAACACTTCTCGCTAGATTCTCGGTTAACTGACAAACGGTGAGATGCTCCCTGTTCAAACCACTTTATATTTCGCATTAATATCTGTCAAGACCTCAATTTCATTCTGGAATACTATTTTGTATTTTTCACAATCATGTCTATCAGCAAATTGGTTTCGATTATCTATATTTGATTGGTTTGTACTGATATGTGTGCCATTAGTTTCATCCAAATTGATAGTTTCACTATTGATTATTGATTCTTCAAGTTGTTTAATGTTGAATTCCAATTGTCCAATTTTGGTTTCCAGGAGAGAAACATATTTTTTACCCACACGAATGACATATTCAGGGCTGGACTTATCATATTTTACATTCTTCCCTCTCTTTTTGCACATTTGTCGAGGTCTACGAATAATCATAGATGGGTCTTTTATTACTATTGGGGATATGTTAGTCTTATTGCTGCTTGTCTTGGCAATATCTGGATGAGAACGAGACATATGGACAGTCAACCCTCTTGGCATATATACACCATCACAGTGAGGGCATTTAGCTGTTCTAACATTTTTATGAGAGCTTCCTTCTTGAAACGTTTGGGATACCAATTTCTTGTCATGTGACTCAGAGTTTTGAAGGTTTTCGATATCAGTGCTTCCATTTCTCGAGTCTAAATTGCATGCCTGTGAGGTGGGCGTAGGTATGGAATATGAGGGTTGCAGAGATTGTGATGTGGTTTGATTTGAATTAATTAATAAAGCACTGGATTGAAATCCATCAGTCTCTTCATTTCCTTTTAGCCACTTACTGCAGAAATCAGGGATATTTGATTTTTTCTTGGAGAGGGTTGAAAATAATATCTCCAACAGCTCACGCTGTGATACAGTTCTCTTCTTACAAACTCCCAACTTTCTTAGCACGAGTATTATATCGTACTCTTTATTATGAGTCAATATTTTTAAAACTTTCTCGAAAAGATGATGGTGGGCTGAACCTGCCATTTAGGCTTTAATTATATTGCTTCAATTACTTATTACTCACTTATAACTTATGAATCAAAAAGTATCTTCGATTGATAACATCAAATATGATGACATTGAATGGACATTTCCAATGTAGCCTATGGAAACGGTGTAAACAAATCTCATAAAATGGCTTATTTTTTACCTCAAACTTTCCTGTTACAAAACCATCGATTCCAATCCTTCTTCCAAAAGCAAAATGTTCCTTATCTACACGCTTGTACAGAATTTGTTACACTTTCCACTGGTATGCACAAAAATATAATCGACAAATTAATTGAGTCATAATAATGAATTATTTGGGAGCTAAAACAAGAAGATTATCAATTCAATCACGGCCTTATATATATATATATATATATATATATATATATATATATATATATATATATATATATATATATATATAAATATATATATATATATATATATATATATACATATTCATATATATATGGACCCATATATTATTATTCTACTTTTATCCGTCTTTCACTCTTCCTCGTATCGCCACAGCATGTTTGTCTGTATCGTCCTGAATGAATAACAGTTGTATTTCTTTTAATCCGCTCGGCTGATCTCGGTCTATTGTACGTGAACATCTCTGAGCACACAATGGAGACTGGGATGATATGTCACAACATATCAGCTGTAAGCAGAGTGACGAGTCATGAAGCGGAGCTGACGTTGTGTGGTCTGCCTGATGGATCATACGTCACAAATAATCATTCGGCCAACAACACAGTATTATAGCTAGACATCGTACTATCACTACCGCTATTCATCCGAATATATATATATATATATATATATACATACATATATATATGTATACATATATATATATATATATATATATATATATATATATATATATATATATATACATATATATATATATATATATATATACATATATACATACAAACATACATATACATATATATATATATATATATATATATATATATATATATATATATATATATATATATATATATATATTTATATATATATATATATATATATATATATATATATATATATATATATATATATATATATATATATATATATATATATATATATATATATATATATATATAATATATATATATATATATATATATATATATACTTATATATATTATATGTATGTTTGTATGTATATATGTATGTATATATATATATATATATATATATATATATATATATATATATATATATATATAAATATGTATATATGTATGTATATATATATATATATATATATATATATATATATATATATATATATATATATATATATATATATATATATATATATGATAAAAATGAATACTTATGGATAATTCAAGTCGTTTTTCAATATGAAACACCCAATAGAATATATATACTATGTATATTTTAATTTAATATTGGAAGGCTGACGTTTCAACCGGTCTATGCCGGCCTTTAAAACGGTATTAAAAACATTTCAAGGTAAAGAATACAAACAATGAAAAACTATTACATATCTAGAAAGCTTAACGAAATTGATATAAATACAAATATAAAAGTGGCTATGACTGAACAAGGTTTATAAAATCTAAGTATAAAGGTGGCTATGACTAAACAAGGTCTATTAGATTGTGAATAATCAAAAATCAAAGAAAATCGAAGAAAATGAGCAATAAAAACATCGTGAAAATAAGAATTGAAAAGCAAACTTGTAATAAGGAAAAAAAAGAAAGAAATGCAAAATAATAAAAGAGTAAAAAAATGGATAAAAATCGATAATCAAAATTGAATCATTGAGAAAATATTTCAAGTGAATGAATTAGAATGAATTGGGAATAATAATTTTGCATTGAGGAGAAGGTTACTATGAATTGGGTTTCATAGATCGAAGATTGTAGCGTGTGGACGTGGATCGGCATGATATGTTGTTATTTGTTGGAGTATCTGGCCTCGGATGATTGATGCTTGCTGGCCTCCGTGGTTGGATCACCAAACTTGCCAGCGCAGTCGTCCAGCTTGCCGAGAAAACAACCAGAATCCTCGCCGTTGAGATTATGCGGATGTTTCATGATCTCCAACCCCTCGCTGATTGCCCGAGGCCATCGTGAAGATTGTCGATCAACCAGAGAGGTTACATCATAGAGTATTCGGTGTGATTGTGGAACTCCCTCGGCATTGGATACTAACAAATCTGAATGTTTCGCAATAGCTGAATCACGAGTGTTCCCTCTTATCTCATGATATAGATGTTGTTCCAGTCGGCCGGAAATGGATTTCTTCGTTTGACCAATATATACCAGTCCACATTGGCACGGAATTTTATATACCCCACAATCTTCAAGAGCTATTCGGTCCTTGACCCGACGCATCATTGAACCCAATTTATTGTGTGCTGTGAAAACGGTATTCACATAGTTTTTCCTCAATAAGCGGCTAAGTTTATCCGTTATGCCGTTCAAATATGGTAAGTAAGCCGTTGATTTGAATACTGTATCTTGAACAGTCTTATCCTCCGTATAATCTCTAGCCAAAGCTCTCTGTATATCTTCTTGACCGTACCCGTTGTCTATAAAAACTTGTTCAAGATGTGATAACTCATTTGCCATGTTTTCAGCATCAGTTAACCTCTTGGACCTGAGTGTGAGTGTATTTAAGATGCCATATTTTTGGGCGGGATGATGATTCGAATGGAAGTTTAGATAGCGATCCGTATGTGTATTCTTCCTGTACACTTTGTGTCCGATGTAACCGTTGTCTTTTTTAATCAATAACACGTCGAGAAATGGTAGCTTTCCATCACTCTCCAGTTCTGTAGTGAATTGTATTTCTCTACATATGCTATTTAAATGTATTAGAAAAAGGTCCAGTTCTGCTTTGCCGTATTCTCACACCGCGAACACATCATCCACATAGCGGAACCATATCTTCGGTTTCAATTTTGCCGTTGCAATGGCACGTTCCTCTATTTCTTCTAAAAAGAGGTTTGCTATCAAGGGGGAAAGAGAAGAACCCATAGCGAGTCCATTACTTTGTTTGTAAATGTCTCCCTCATATATAAAATAATTACTGTCCAAACATCCTTCTATCAGATTCCAGATAGACGTACATATGCTTTTCTTCACTCTTAACATCCTTATAGCATTCTTCACAGGTACATTATTGAAGAGAGAAATCACATCAAAACTTACAAGGATGTCCGTTGACTTTAGATGTAAGTTTTTTTTATTTTCTCTAGAAAATCCCGTGAATTTATCAAGTAACTTTTAACTTTGGTATTTTCTGATTTCAATAGTTGCGATACACATCTGGCAATTTCATGCGCTGGTGAACCCACAGCGGAAACTATCGGTCTCAGGGGAACACCATCCTTATGGTACTTGGGCAACCCATATATTTTAGGAATTGTGGAATTTTGAGGCGTTAAATCCATGATAAGTTCTTTAGTGAAACCAGTTCCTTTGAATAGGCCACTCAATTTAGATTCATATGTGGACGTAGGGTTCCTTGTTAGTTTATTATAGTTGGGGGTGTTTAGAATATCTCTCATTTTTTCCTTATATTTTATATTTTTCCATATATATATATATATATATATATATATATATATATATATATATATATATATATATATATATTTATGTGTGTTATTTTCCAAGTTTCCGCGGATATATGTGATATTGTATTTCTATCAATTTCGTTAAGCTTTCTAGATATGTAATAGTTTTTCATTGTTTGTATTCTTCACCTTGAGATGTTTTTAATAGCTTTGAGAAAGGCCGGCATAGACCGGTTGAAAGGTCAGCCTTCCAATATTATTTTAAAATATACATGGTATATATATTCTATTGGGTGTTTCATATTGAAGAACGACTTGAATTATCCATAAGTATCCATTTTTATCACATTATGAGTCGTTTGAGCTTACGAGATAACACATATATATATATATATATATATATATATATATATATATATATATATATATACGTGTTATCTCGTAAGCTCAAACGACTCATAATGTGATAAAAATGGATACTTATATATATATATATATATATATATATATATATATATATATATATATATATATATATATACATATATATAAATAACACACTCATATATATATATATATATATATATATATATATATATATATATATATATATATATATATATATATTTTTATATATATATATATATATATGAGAAAATGATTATATTTAGAGGTATTTTAGTCGTTTTATATGTATTTATTATTTTATTAGATGCTCAATATTTCGGCTGAACTATCCCAGGTAGCACAGAATATTTCCTGATGTCGGAACCACGTCGACACAAAGTTGTTTTGATACGGCGGTCGGCGACCTTCTCACTACGCCGCACCTACCTCACATTGTGACCCACACACGACATGGAAATTTATCATCGTGTCGACGTCGTGTCGAGAGAATAATTCGCATTGGCATTTCGAGGTAGAATTATTACCGTCGTGTCGAAGTAGTACAGCGGCTGTCTGAACGAAAGCGCTTGTGTACCGTCGTAGCGAACTCGAGATGTAGAAGCTGTCTCGATGCAGCATGCACGAAGTTGTATCAACTTTGTGATGAGACCGTCGATACGAAAGAGCATTTACTGCTTCGTGTCGAAGTAGTACAGCGGCTGTCTGAACGAAAGCGCTTGTGCACCGTCGTAGTGGACTCGAGAAGTGGAAGCTGTCTCGATGCAGCATGCACGAAGTTGTATCAACTTCGTGATGAGACCGTCTATACGAAAGAGCATTTACTGCTTCGTGTCGAAGTAGTAAAGCGGCTGTCTGAACAAAAGCGCCTGTACACCGTCGTAGCGAACTCGAGATGTGGAGGCTGTCTCGATGCAGCATGCACGAAGTTGTATCAACTTCGTGATGAGACCGTCTATACGAAAGAGCATTCACTGCTCCGTGTCGAAGTAGTACAGCGGCTGTCTGAACGGAAGCGCTTGTGCACCGTTGATGAAGTTGTATCAACTTCAAATAGATAGTCTAAGAAAGATAGATAGAGATAGATAGATAGATATAAGAAAGAGATAGATAGATTTAATATATGATACTGTGATGGATAATTCTATAGTCATTTTGATAAGGGAAAACATTCAATACATCCAGTATGTAGTATTTTCTTCATTGAGCCATTTGCCAGCATAGACTGGTTTGAAATGTCAGCTATTCAATATAGGTCCGTGAACCTGTTTCCCCCCCCCCCCCCCACTCGAGCACTAATTATGAAACTTGGTCAGGATTTAGTGCTCAAATAGGGCTATCGATTTGCCAAGTATTAGAATTAGTGCTCCGATAGTTCCCGAGATAATGGCACTTGTCAGTGGGGAGGGGGTGTCAAGTTCACGCTCCCCCCTCCACTCGAGCACTAATTCTGAAACTCGGTCAGGATTTAGTGCTCAATTAGTGCTACACTTTTACAAAGTATTACAATTAGTGCTCCGTAGGTTCCCGAGATATGGGCGTTTGAAAGTGGGGGGGGGGTCAAGTTCACGCTGTCCTCCCCCCCCCCCCCCTCCCCGCCCAGTGAGCAAGGATCATGAGACTTGGCCAAAACTTACTTTATAATTAGTGCTATAACATTGCATAGTTTTAGAATTGGTGCTCCGATAGTTTTCGAGAAAAACGATATTTGAGGTGGTATTTTTTTCGGGAGGCGCACCAATCAAGCGCCCGCGAAATTCGAATGCCGAACCGTCAAAAACGTACACACGTCGTTTTGCGTGGTCCCGAAATGACTCCAAGATGAATCAGTTGATGTTTAGTTCACAAAATAACTATTGGGGAAGCGCCACACATGAGTTTTTTGCCTACTGAGAGTGTACACATTCGAAGAATTGAATGGAAAATGATTTTCGATTATATTATTCGTTTCATTAAAAAAACTGCATAGCAAACGAAATTAATAAGATGGAATATAAACAGTTATTGCTGATTTTATATTTGCGTTACACATTTTTTATCAAACCTTTCACGCATTTAGAATTACTTCTTGTTAGCATACACACTTCTCTAAAATGAAGCTATACCAATAATTGGTATATTGAAGTTCAAAATATAAATGAAGTTTAAAACACAATTATTGTGTTTTAGACGTCATTGTTGGGATTGAATTACGAATCAATCGTTGTTTTCTCTTTCACAATGACAATTCATACATGAGGAATAAACGTTGAGAATCATTTTCAAATATCAAGACTCTCCCTATGACCATACATTTTTTCACGGATTTTATTTGTATTTTTAATGGTATTGGATTGTAATACTGCTGGTTGGTGTATTAGGTAAGGAAGCGGTCGTAGCCTATAATGTGGTAACTATCTCGTCATAGGCTGGCCAGAAAAACAATAAAATCCTCGGTAAAATATATATCTCATTCATCAGCAAAAAATATTATAACATTCATTCAAAACCTGACGTTCCGATCCAGTTTTTTGATGAAGCTATATGTATTCATTCGAAACTTGAGATTTTGAATTTATTGTTTCTTTATTGCAATAAATATAATATATATGTATATATATATATATGTATATATATGGATATATGATACGAATGTGTGTGGATGTATATAATTGTACATCACTCCCAAGAGGGTTTATCATAACAATGATCGACGTCAAAATGTCTGATTATGTCTTTTGTATAATGATATATCATAGAATATTCATATACACATATATATGAATAAATATATGTACAAATACAATTTGTCATCTCATGAGAAGACGTCAACTCAACGTTTTGAAGTACGCGCCACTGTCCATGTACATATATCGAAATTCCTCTTCAAAGCTCATCTCTCTTGTAGCGTAGTGGGTAGTGTGGTATGTCTTTCTAATTTCAGGAAATCTGTCGGTGCCGTCGTGACGAGTTCGAATACCAGCATGTACTTGTAAAATGTGTAACTATACTCCCCTGTAAAAAAATGTACCTTCGCTCACAGGCTCTATAGTAGGAGGTTGTGAACTGAGTATTATCCTTTTTTTTTAAACAATTCCGGTTGATACCAGAAAGTTTTTGCGACGTAGATTGTCTGTTAAAAGAGCATCGATACGAAAGCAATTCGTGTTTCGAGAGGCAGGAGAAAAGATAATTTTTCAATCGTCTGTGGTCGATACGCGACAAACGCTTCAAAAGGAAAATTTTGGGTTTCATGGAGCTTTTGATACAGGTCGGAGATTGACTTTCACGACGTCTGTGGTCGTACGCGACATCGCTTTTAAAGGAAATTTTCGTTAATGGAGCTTTTGATACGAGGTCGGGGTTTATATATCACGACCGTCCGGGGCGTACGCGCATCGTTTAAGGAAAATTTTCGTTAAAAGGACTTTTGTACGAGGGCAGATTTTTTACGACCGTCCGTGGTCGATACAGACATCGCTTCAAAGGAAATTTTTTGTTACATGGAGCTTTTTGATACGAGGTCGGGATTGACTATTTTACGACCGTCCCGTGTCGATACCGCATCGCTTCAAAGGAAATTTTCTGACAGGCGCTTTCGTACGAGGGCAGGATTTTGGGCCCTTAACCGCCCTGGGCGAAAAGCGACACGCTACAAAAGGGAATTTTTTCTGTTTCATGGGCTTCGATACAGGTCGGAGATTTACTATTCAAACCCCTCGTGGCGATACACGACATCGCTTTAAAGGAATTTGCTGTTACAGGAGCTTTCGAACGAGGTCGGAGATTGACTATTCCGACCGTCTGTGGTCGAACGCGACACGCTTCAAAAGGGAATTTTCGTACATGGAGCTTTCATACGAGGGGGAGATTGGGCTATTTACACCGTCCGTGGCGTACCGACCAATTAAAGGAAAATTTTCTGTTTCGGGAGCTTTCGATACAGGGCGGAATTTACTATTTCCGACCCTCTGTGGGCGATCGCGAAACCCCCTCAAAGGAAAAATTTTTGTTTCTGGAGCTTTTGTCGAGGTCGGAATTGACATTTCAGACCGCCCTGGTCGATACACGAATCGCTTCAAGGAAATTGCGTTCAGGAGCTTTCGATACGAGGTCAGAGATTGGATTTTCCCACCCTCCGTGGTCGATCGCGACATCGCTACAAAAAATTTTGCTGTTTTCTGGAGCTTCGTACAGGTCGGAGATTGACATTTTAGACCGTCCTGGCGATAAAAATCGCTTTAAAGGAAAATTTTCTGTTTCATGGAGCTTTCGAAACCCAGGGCGGGGTTACTATTTTTCCACCGTCCGTGGTCGATAACACATCGCTTCAAAGAAAATTTGTTGACATGGGTTTTGATAGAGGTAGAGATTGGGCCCTTTTTGACCGTCCGTGGCGATACGCACTCGCTACAAAGAAATTTTCTGTTTCATGGAGCTTTCGATACAGGCGGAGAGACTATATCACGCCGTCCGTGGTCGATACACGACATTGCTTCAAAAGAAATTTGCTGTTACATGGAGCTTTCGATACGAGGTCGGAGATTGACTATATCACGACCGTCCGTGGTCGATACCGACATCGCTTCAAAGGAAAGTGCTGTTACATGGAGCTTTCGACCTACGAGGTCGGAGATTGACTATTTCACGACCGTCTGGGTCGATACGCGACATCGCTTCAAAGGAAATTTGCTGTTACATGGAGCTTTCGCTACGAGGTCGGAGATTGACTATATCACGACCGTCCGTGGTCGATACGCGACATCGCTAACAAACGGAATTTTGCTGTTACCATGGAGCTTTCGATACGAAAGCGGAAAACAACCTCGGACACCTATTTCTTGAGATTGTGCTACTTGGGATGCCAGCCTTTGTCTAGATTGTTGTAAGATGCTAAGTTATTATGCTAAGATTGTAAGTTGTTTGGTCTAGATGCTTGTGTGTAGATTGTTGTAATTTTGATAATTTTTGCTCTTGACAATGGCTGGCATAGAACAGCCGTAATATTGAGCATCTAATAAAATAATAAATACATATAAAACGACCAAAATACCTCTTAATATAATCATTTTCTCATATATATATATATATATATATATATATATGATGATAATGAGTAACACTAAGCTGTTTTAAATCGTGATACTTTATATTTTCAATTAACCAACGTTTCTACGAGAATGGTCTCGTCTTTTTCAGGGTCCGCACTTATATTACAAAATTATATAATTGAAACATATCAGTTGATAGGGAGAACATCTTGAAGATCTTGAAGATGCAACACGTTCAGTGCGACCTTGAATATAAAGGACAAGGTAGAGCTGGAAGATAGAGGTATATAACATATCGTGTGGGGAATGCGATGAAGTGTACGCTAGACAGACCGGAAAAAGAGTGTCAGAGCGGAAGAAGGAACACGAGTCTGCAGAACGGTTTCAAGAGTTGGGTTCGACTTGCTCAACATACCGTCCAGACGGGGCATATGATTGGACGAGCTTTAGCGAGGATTCAATTTGACATACTGAAAAAAAATTGGTGCTCGTTTTTTTTCATATATGTTTTTTTTTGTAGGTTCTCCACAGGTCAAACGGCTACAGCTATCAACGTCAGACTTTTTTCAATATTGTTCCTCATCTAACTGAGATATGTATAGTTTTATGTTATTATCGGAGGGGAACTTTATTTTTCATGAATTTTAGAAATTTCAAAAATACCCACTAAAATAACATAGCGGAAAAAAAAATTTATTCTCCAATAAAATGAAATTCTGCGTGAAGTTGAATAACATTTTGATACACATTTCTGGAAATTTTCAGCTTGATCGGGTCAGCCATTTCGAAAAAAAAACATGAAATGTACTAAATTGGTACCACTCGAAGCAGTTTTTACCAATTTTTACCCATACTATTACCATTCGCTCGTCTAATAACGTATGTATGGCGTTTTTCCAGTCGATTTTGATAATACGTCCGTTCTTGAACACGAGAATCATCTTATACCAAGAATAATAAGAGAGGTTATTGAAATAGAGGAACTTATTGGCGCTATGAATTTACGAGATGACAGCTAAGGACTACCAGTAGCGTGGAAACCAATACTGGAAAGAAGAGAAATGCTACCAGTAACATCCATCAGAGGAGTCTATTCAGAGAATGAAGAGAGAGATGGCAGAAGGAAGCGAGTGGACCCGGAGAAGGAACGCTTGACGCTGCCATCGGAGAGAATGTTTCTCAAAAGTCATTCTAAATACGGATTCTAAGTTTAATATCTTTTTTCTTCTCCTTTTTTCTCTTTCTTCTTCTTCTCTTTCTATCAAAAGTTTGGCTAGTTTATTGGTATAGTTTTCTTCTTTCTTTTTCTTTGTTCTTTCTCTCTGTAATGCTACGCTATTGTTCCCCCGGTTCGGTGATAGGAGCATCAAGGTTAGAATATTAAGCTAGATTAATATTACAGAGTTAAATTGTTTTCACTTTGTTTATTAAAACACTGAAATGCAACATGAAATATTGGGGAGCTGGTTCAAGACAGAACAGGGCCCGTGTCCGAAGACTAACTACCTGTGCCTCGGTGGCCTGAGGGAGCGACTCACAGTTCCCCCTGCGACCCCCCCCCCCCCCTGCGAACCCCCTGTGAGAGCACAAGTCGCAGCCCCTGAGGATACCACCGTGAGGGTAGTATCCCCGTCTTACCAAGCACCAAGTGTGACGGCTGTATGATTCATTCCTTACAGTATTCATGATTCATTTGCTAGGATTTGTATGATAATTATTATGTTTGATTGTAGAGAGTTTCATGCTACCTTGCTCCACAGTCCTCTGGAACTATTCATATGGTCTATTATACAATAATTTGAATCAAGGTCGCACTGAATTTGTTGCGATCTTGAAGCAATTCGAGGTTTTTTTTTCCTACATGATTAGATGACGTAGCGAAAGTTTTTCTTTCCATTCCAAAAAAATTTTGGGTTTGGTTTTTTTATTTTTTTTTTTTAATATAATATATATATTTTTTTTTTTTTTCCCGTTTTAAATTTGTCGGGGAATCGGGTCGAAAAAAAAATAATCCCCTTTTAAACTTTTTTTTCATTTTGGGGGTGTCACCAAAATGGGTTTGGGATTGTTTTTCAAAAAAAAATCGGTCAAACGGTTTTTCCTGAAAAATTTTTGGAAATTATAGAAAATCCCTAAAAAAGCCGGGGAGAAATAGGGGAGCCAAATTTTTTTCTTAATACGGGAATTTTTACGGATTTGAAAGAACTATCAAAATTTTTAAGCGTTTATGGAACAATGGGAGTAAAACAAGGGAGAAAACTCGTTTCAAATTTTTTTTAACATCAATGAAACAATTGGGAAGAAATTAAAACATTAAATGTGAGCAAAAAGTGCCCCCAAAAATGAACGTTTAAAATCTGTGTTGTATGAAAAAGGCACTGGTACCTTTGTTTGGAAAACCCAAAGGTTTATACCAACAGACAGCCGCAGGAACCTTTGAAGTGATCCATGGCCTGTATATACTTGAGCCCCCAAAATATTTTTAATTTACATTTCCATTTCCAAGCTCATAAATTTGAACTGAAACGCTTAGGGTTTCCGCTTTGAGGATGAGTATAAAACCAAAATTAAATAAAAAATTTAAATCATTGATGTTTTGACGGCATTCAAATTAAAAATTAATTTTTTCTTGGGTTGATTTTTGAGATTTTCTCATCAAAAGGAAAATTTGAGCAACAAAGATACAATATATACCCTTGAATCCTTTATTTTCATTACTCATTCAAAATAATATTTTTGATAATAAAAAAGGCTTTTTTTTAAATGTTCTTCAAAAATTTGGGATACTTTTTGCTTGGTTTTTAATTGGTTTTTTTAATAGCTTTGAATGATGTTAAAAATTATTAAATCATTTTTATTCTAAACGACTGATTGGATTCCAGTGAAATTTTTGGGAATCAGTTTCATTTTTATATTAAAATTCGGTGAAAATTTTATTTTTTTAAGGACATTTTTTGTACAAAAATTTTTTCTCCGGCTTTTTTTTGGGATTGGGAAAATGGAAAATTTTTTCTCAGAAGGGGTTGCAACGATTGCCATAAAAAAAATAAATGAGATTCGATCCGATGATGACATTGGGGCTTCCCAAATTTTCAATAAATTTGAATTTGTTTGAATGTAAGGCGAACAGAAAAAAAAAAAAAAAAAAAAAAAACATGTCATTTTTTTGGGCAGGAAATTTGGTCTTCGCTTCGTCACCCAAAAAATGAGGGGCAACAATGTCACAATGAATCAAAACTTAAAAACGTGAGGGATAGAAGAAGGCCCGGTATATTTTTTTTGGAAAACCCAAATTTTGGAACCACAACAGCCGCTTTTTTTAAACCTTTGAAGTACCCGGGCCTGTAAGTACATTGGCTGACAAAATGTCCTTTAATTCTAATTTCCTACTTCTAACCATCTCAAAGCAATAAGGAAATTTTTTTTCCGGAAAAAACCATTTGCCCGTTTTTCTGAAAAAAAATCCCAACCTTTTCGGGTTAACCCCAATTTGTAAAAAAAATTTTCGAGTTGATTAAAACTTTTCCACCTTAGCCGGTAAAAAATTACCCCCAAAAAAAAAAAAAAAAAAAAAAAAAAAAATAAAAACCCAAACCCCCAATTTTTTGGGATAGGGAATGAAATTTTCGCTACGCTCATCAATCAGGACATTTGTAGCTCACATTTAATATTTCTTAATTGCTTTTAAAATTGCTTTTATTGGTTAAAAAAGGCTTAAAAACTTTTTCCCTCCTTTGTTTCACTCCGTTTGTCTCACAAATCGCCTTGAATATTTGTAATCTTTCCACTTTCATTATAAATTCAGAGTTTTTGGAAAATTTTTGGGTTTTCCCAAATTTTTTTCTCCCCCCCCTTTTTTTTTTAGGGAATTTCCATACTTCCCGTTTTTTTTTTTTCCGGGAAACCGTTCAAACGATTTTCAAAAAAACACCCCCAACCTATCTGGTATAACACCTTTAAAAAAAAAAAAATTTTCGAGTTGATGAAATTTTTTTCCACCTTATGCCGCGTAAAAAATTAAAAAAAAAAAAAACAAAAAAGCAAAAAAAACCAAACCCAAAAAATTTTTTGGTATTGGAATAAAATTTTCGCTACGCTCATCTATTACTCCTTCTAAAAATTTTTCTTCGATAATAAAGAGGCCTTTTTTTAATCGTTCTCCAATAGGGGGTGCACTTGTCGCTTGGATTAAGGTTTTTTAAAGTTTTTAAAAAACGATGTGTAAAAATGTAATTTATTAAATTCCCCAAATTTTAAACGACTGATTGGTTTTTGTAAAAGTTGAAATAACCCGTACTTTATTTTTTGAGATTTGGTGAAAATTTGAATTTTTTCAAATAATTTTTTTTACAAAACTTCTCTTGCTTTTTTTTTTTATTGGATGAGCGAAGGGGAAGACTCAATTACCTGACCCGAAAAAAAGTTACATTTTTTTTATTTTTTTTTTTTTCTTTTTTTTTCGCGCTCAAGGGGCAAAAGAAAATTTAAACCAATGAAAATGGCAAGCCCAATGTCTCTCTGGATTGAAAACTCATTTATTTTTAGCGCAATCGTTGACCCTTCTGAAAACAATTTTCCTTTACCAATTACCCCTAAAAAAAGCCGGGGAAAAAAGTTCGTACAAAAAAATTTCCCTTTAAAAAAATTAAAATTTTCACCGAAATTTTAATAAATAAGATAAAATATTCCAAAATTTTTCCCGGAATTCATCATTCGTTTAAATTAAAAAATATTTAATGACATTTTTATACATCATTCAACTATTAAGAAAACCAATTGAATCAAGCAAAAATGCACCCTTATTAAGAACATCAAACAAAGCCTTCTTTTTTTCAAATTTATTTAAATGAGTAAAGAAATAATTGGATCTCAAAGGTGTAATTTGTATCTTAGATTGCATCAATTTTCTTATGATGAGAAAAGTCCGAAAAAAATCAAAACCAAGAAAAAAATTTTTTTTTAATTTTTAATTCCGTCAAAACACAATGTTTAAATTTTGAAAAATTCTTTTTTCTTATTCTCATCCCAAAGCGGAAAAAACCCTAACGCTTTTTCCCCCCTTTATAAATTTTTATATCAAAACGATGTTTGGTTTCGTGTAGCTTGGAATAATGTGTACACATTATATTGAAAATTTTGAAAAATTTTAAATTTTTATAAGGCATTTTTTTTTCATTTTTTTTTTTTTTTTTCCCTAATGTTTCAAAGACCTCAAACGCTAGGTATACGGGGGGACTTGAGCGGGGTAAAAATGAAAAGATGAAGAATATAGATAAACGTTTACAAAAAACCCTGCCTTTTGCGGCTCGAACCCCGGCCCCCAACGGTGACTTCATTCACCGCTAGCGATAATTTATTAGTCACCGGGGGGCAAAAAAAAAAGAAAATTCTTCTTACTTATTCTCATGGGTATTTGGAAAATGGAAAAACAGTTCTCTCAAAGTGGGGCAACGATTTGGGATAAAAAATAAGGGGGTTTAATCCAAATATGACACATGGGGAGCCCAAATTTCAATCGAATTTAATTTTCGTCTGACCCGTAGAACGCGAAAAAAAATGACATTTTTTTTTGGGGGGGGGGGAAGTGAAATTGAATCTTCGCTTCGCTCATCCCAAAAATTTTGTAATTAATTTGGACCCTGAAGAACGAACCATTCTCGAGGAACGTTGGTTTGCTTTGAAAATAATATCACGATTCTAAAACGCCTGTTTCTTTTTTCCGATAAATACATGTCGGTGGGTCCAAAAGGCCTCGGGGCAAGAAATTTGAAGGGGCCCCCTAAGCGGGGGGGAATTTGAAATACAACAGGGTCTTCGGCGACGCCGCTAGTCCCAGCCGATAACAATTTTTTTCTTATATTTAATTTTAAGCGATAAAATTTATAACTCTCCCAACCATAAATCCCACAAATGTATTCAACAAACATCTTTCTTATGGGGTTTAACTAGGTCCTTTATCAGGGGGAAATATTGTGGGAAAAATTCAAACAAAGCCATCAGTATGGCTATGCGCTTTTTCTTTTTTATTTGGAAATAACGCTTCGAAAATAAACTGAATCTTGAATGAAAAATAAAAATTGAACGTCAGTGTATATTCCTATGTCGTTTTAACCTGTATTTTTGACGCCACTTTCAAAACTAACAGAAGGGTCGTATCCTTTGTTGTTTCATTATAACATCAATTTAAAAACAAAAACGATCAAGAAATATGTTTTCTCATGACAATAAAAAGAATGATTGATCCACAGAGGGAAAGGCCCATGCCGGCTGAATGTAAAAATATAAGTAGGGGTAAAAAAGTAAAATTTTTTAAGATGGGGGAATGTGTGGTCGTGAAAGCAGCTCTAGAAGTTTACATATAAAAAAGTGTAAAAATGTCATAGAAAAGTTTTTAAGGGGTTTAAAATGTGTATAGTGCTCTTGGTTTTTTAAATTTCTCGCCCGAAATCAAAGGGAAGAAGATCAATATGAGTTTGCAGGCGTGTATACTGCAACAATATGAAACCTGTGAGCAAAAGGCGGGGTAAACACAAGCACTAGCACCAAATTACCAAAAAAAAGGAAACCACTGAACCGCAAGAAGAATCCCCTCTTAAAAGGAAAAAAATATTAAAAGGTTTGTGAACACTTCTAGGGAAAGGGCTCCTTAAAGAAGAAATCAACTTCTAAAACATCGCGAGGGCCGAAAAGCTACGACAACTGAGAAGCCGCGTGACGTATGCCAAAGTATTGGGCCCCCGAAAGTGAGCAGTCCCGGTCAACATACGCTGCACTAAAAGAAACGAAGTTGTAAATCAGCAAAAACATTTATCAAAAATTTAACATAAAAATGATATAACAAGAAAATCACTCCTAATCCTTCCGCGGCGTTATGAACCTTCGACGGCCAAAACGGGGAGTTTTTATACATGGCAGATGGACCCCACAAAAAAACTAATGAAAAAAATGGGTCAAGTTCTAGGCAAAAAAATATATCTCCAAAATATCCCCCAATTCAACCCCAGATTAAAATAGGGGGTGTAATTGAAAGTGTTTGTGAAGGGCATTGACTGAAGTTCTAAACAAGTGGATGGGACAGCTGAAGACTATAACAACGATTCATCGTCAAAAGGTTCATACAAAATCATCGAGACTGACCCACATACACGCCAGCACTGATAACGGATGGTCGTGTGTACTTGGGATGGCGCCGCTACGCAATTACGACCATGTTCAGTGACCAATGTTACAACTGTTTTGGATTTGGTCATCTTTCCCGGGGGTGCAAGTTGCAACAAGTCTGCCCAAGATGCGCAGGTAACCACCCGAAAAAGACTGTACAGGGCCCAAACCCCAAATGTCAAAATGTTCCAAATTAGTAACGAAGCCAATCATGACGTCAATATGAAACATAATGCGAAGTTAAAGATTGTCCAGTGTATGGAAGGTAGAGCCCAACTTCGTAGTAGGGTAGATTACATATAAAGTAGCAATTTAAAGCCAGTTTTGATAAAGCGCAAACGTCACTCGCGATGTGTTTCCCCTCAGCCAGAAAAAAATAGATCAGTGGGGCGAAAGGAACGTGAACACAAATTGTAATCATTATGTAACAACAGTAAACCAGTCCATTTAAACCCTTTGTAGAACCAAGGGTTCAAAGGAGGATTCATACAGAAAAATATCGAATGCCAGTAGTAGTACTCGACGAGATGTCATCAAATGGGCCCAAAGACAAGAAACACTTGTCGACTACGTGAATATATTTCACTTGAACATATGTATTGATTAAAAAAACAGAAGAACTAGAACTTTACTTAGATTCACTAACAAACAATTAGATATACTTTGTTTAACCGAGCATTGGATGCTAAAGATCAGGGCGACAGTGTAGTAATCAATGATTATAAAATAGCAGCAGCTTTCCTAGGCATAAATCAAAGGGTGGAGGAGCCGCTTTTCTCACGAGGCGAGATGTAATGGAAAACAAGAAAAAGGGTCGACATTGAGAATATGCAGTAAAAAGGTATTCGAAAAGTGGTTTTAATCGAATTGTATTGTCGCAACCTATTATAATAATAGCAATGTACAAGCTCCACAAGTCGGGGGAGTGATTTTTAAACAAATTGGAAAAGTTCTTAGTGTGATTAGTAAAGAAGTAAAAATATAATATTATGTGGGGATATAATATCGATTATCAGTTGAAAATAGCATAAAGTTACAATTTGAAAATATTTACTAGAATATAATCTCATTAC
>OU015469.1:4120219-4157295 GCA_907164805.1 Brachyptera putata
ATCCTGAGCCTTCCTTAATGCATCTCTTGTAACTCTAGTTTAACGAATGTTTCTTCGAATTCTGAAAGTTGACAATTTCTCTGCCGATAATTTGTGATCACACGATGATAACTGCGATAACACAAAGTCTTGACCTAACGTGTAGAGCCTTGCATAGAGTAGGACAGCGATAGCAACACCCGGCTGTGAGCGAGAGAGACAACGCGTCTCAGACGGTCCTACTCCCTCGGCTGCTGGCTGGCTTCTAGCGGTCAGCGTCAGGCAGGCAACAAGCTGAGACTTGTTCTGTGACGTCACGCTAGAGGGAACAGCCAGGCAGAGGGCAGTGTTGCCAGATGTACAGTAATTATCGAATCCGTACCATAATTTTGACATCAAACGATAATCGATGATGTGCTTACGATAATCGTTAAATGTACCGTAATTTTGAAATTGTGCTTTAATTTTGATGAAATGTACTATATTTTGTATTCAATAAATTAAAGAGAAACTATTTTTTTTTCTCGTAAAAATTCATAATTTTCAATCTTCATAATTTCAATTCACTTTTCATGGAAATGCAGTACATTTGAAAATGAGTGTTGTTGTTGTTGTATTTGTTGTTGCTTAACGACCCCACCAACAGCTAGGTTATACGGGGGTACGAATGAAGTGATGATAGGTGCAAGGACGTTTACAAAAACCCATGCCTTACGCGGGACTCGAAGCTTTCTTAATTGCTTTCAATGATGTGGAAAAGCGTACTTTGAATATGCGTTTTCTTCGTTATTACACATTCGGTTGTTCTATAAATCGCTGAAAATGTGTACGATGGTTGTTACTATACATTCAGTAGAAATTGTAGAGCTTTTGGAATTTTTTGTTCTTCAAGTATTTCGCCTCCGGCTTATTCTTATGGGGATTTTCCATACTTTGCGAATTTTTTCCGGAAAACCGTAGAACTGATTTTTCTGAAAAACAATCCCAACCTATTCTGGTATAACACCAATTTGAAAAAAAAGTTTCGAGTTGATTGATCCTTTTTCCTGACCTGTATCATGCCACGTATAAATTTACTCTCTCAAAAAAAAACATAGAAACAAAGCATAAATTTGTTCAGTACCGGTATATGGAATAGAAATCTTCGCTACGCTCATCTAATAAAATGGTGTAAATAAGTATTAAATCCAACGTCCCAGCTAGTGAAGAGTGTAATTCGTTCGTTGCTTGACAAAATCCGTTTCACAGGTTGACTTTCGAGCGTAAAAGACAATTAGTTGAGAACGGGCGGGCGGCAAATAAATATTGGTATATCAGGATATTATTTATTCATACGTAAAGTAAATGACAATGTGACAATTGGAATGATGATTGATTTCAAAAACTGAACTTGCACACAGTTCAACAAAACGTCATATAACATATTTGAAAACTATCAATTTTTTCCCTCGCGTGGCTTTACTGTGGGGGGCTTCAGTTTCTTGAAAACCCCCCCCCCCCCCCCCCTTATAGAGGTTGTCCATATTGACCGGGCCAGTCTCTACCCAAGCTCATAATTCACCGCACGCCGCTGGTTCGTACACCCATATGGACTTAGGACCCCTACCCATAATGATGTGCCGCTGGGAACCTATAATAATATCACGCTGGTATATCTGTACTGTATTTCAATACCTCACGTATCCGATAATAATATCACGCTGGTATATCATTACGGTTGTTGTCGGACACCCTATTTGGACCTAGAACATATAGTATTTCATCCGTAATAATATGACGCCGTTATATCTGTACTGTTGTTTTGTGTACCCTGGTTTGGTTACAATAACACTCTTCTCCAGCCGTTATATTATTACGGATATGTCTCAACGTGTATAATACTATTCTAGCTACCCTAATAATATGCTGGGATAGCTTTACGGCAACGTAAACTATTGCTGGTATATCTTTACTGTGCAGTAAACTATTACCGGTATATCATTATAGCCGTAAACTATTTCTGCCGTGAAGAAATTTCTTCACACCGGTATAAATGAATTCTGGGAGAACAGTGGTGTTGAATGTTAAAAATAGCAGAGGTGATGGAGCGAGTATCCCATTCCTTCGTTGGTTAATTCTTTTGATCTCCATTACGTTTCAAGTTTTGAATTCCAGGAGCAGCTCTTCTTCAGACAGGTCCAGTAGATCCCTACAGTAAATCACGACTTTAGAAGAGTTTAAAGTTCGGTGTGGTTTCACGCATATGGGGAATGTTCCAAGTATTTGTAAGGATAAAAGTTTTGTTGCTTGCTCAGCTGAGGCGGATTCCAGTAGCAGGGAACCGTCTCTCAATCGTTTCAAGCTTCTTGTTTTTCCGATGTATTGGTCGACAAAACGTTGGATTTTAAAAGGTGAAACGTCACTGAAAGTTTTGTTTTCTTCTGTTCTAGTGAGCAGAAGAAATGTAGGTGGAGTTGTCATTGGCGTGGCATTAGGGTCGATGATCTTATCAAACAGAGATGGAATTGAATCATTATTAACTTGGGAAGGTGGGGTGTTAAGGGGAGGGCGGTTTTTTGGGGGAGGGGGGTTTTGTAGTTTTGAGGTTTGTTTCATGTTTGGTCCCACGAGTAGCTAGGGAAGTAAATGTCCGCTCCCACAGAGCCCCGCTTGTGGGAGTAAGGCTAGAGTAAAACTGGAGTTCGCCATGTGTCCAGAGTTTATCGTTCGCGACTACTATATCCCGTAGCCATCCAGCCCCTCAGCACGATGAATTACACCTTGGGCTTGGGTTCATATCCATGTTGACAGCAAAATCGTCGAAGTAGTCGTGGGTGTGAGTGGTCACCAGGAGTCGGCACGAAGATAAGAATGAAGGTAAGTCAAGGAAAGAAAGAACATAGAGTAGTAAAGATCAAGGAAGATGGTGATAATGATGAATGATTGCACGAGAACTCCCTATGACCACTCTGGTCACCGAGATGGGCACCCACTCGACCGACGGCCCGAACTTGGTCTGGACCCTCACCCCAGACCTTATCGCCATGGGTGACCCTGCTGGGAGCAAATGAATTGCTCCCGACGATAGCCCTGGGGATCACGGGGCCACGCAAGCCCCCACACCACGTCAAGGTGTCCGGATCCTTTGAGGGGGTATATGTGGAGTCAGGAGGACAATAACGACTCACGAATCGAAAGACATAATCAATGACGCGACAGTGTGGGGTGCTCTTGGTCGCGAACAGGTTGAAGAGATGCTGGGTGTTATAATGTCAGGAACCAAGTTCAGAACGCACGAGATAAAAGTTGGCGAGGTAATTCCAATTTTATAATTTATTGTAATTTTATGAAGGTGTATAGACTATTACAAAGAAAACTCCCAACTGAATCTATACCTCATTGAATCCCTAATGGGTTTTTCAATGGCTTCGATTGATGTGAAAAAAATTACACTATAATTTTGTGTTTTCAAAACGGCCGATCCGATTTATGTGAAACTTGGGAAAAGTATGTATCATTATTATATCAAAATTCCGTGAGAATTCAAACTTATTCGACGGAGGTATATTTCCCAAATTTTCTCCTCCGGGCTATTCTAACACTTTTTGTTTTAAAAAAAATCGAAATGGGGTTCTCAGCTGAAGTTGTGTATACCTCAAAACTACACAGTATCGACTTAGATGATGAGACTTGTGAATGCCAAGTTTCAACTAAATTTGAACTTCCGCTTGACCTGTGGCGCGTGAAAAAAAATTGTTCGTTCTTTTCGAAATGTAAATTCGGTCGACAACTTGAATATCAATACACTGAAAATTCAAAAAGATATTTCTATAATTATGGTAATTACTTCAGGTTTGGAAAGCGCATTGCTCCAAAAGATGAAGAAGACTGGTGGAGAGGAGTTACGCGTACATAAACGGAGTGCCCTACATTACCGTGTTAGTCGACGGTGGATGGGGTAAACGGTCGTACGGGCATGGCTACAATGCAGCATCTGGAATTGTAGGTGTACCCATTATATATTATAGTATATATTCATCCTAATCACATAATGTAATCAATCTATTTTTTCACATGTCACAATATTTGATTTATCAGTTTTTGAAATAGCATTGTGACTTGATCCTTCAGGCTTGCATCATAGGCGCGCGCACCAAGCAGCTATTGCACCTTGGTGTGAAAAACAAGTATTGTGTGACGTGTGCCCGTACAGACTTGGCAAAAGGACCTCCGACGAATCACCTGTGCTTCAAGAACTACAGCGGAACCTCTACTGCTATGGAGCAGGAGGTGATAGTGGAGGGTTTCTGCCAAAGTATAGAGGACCACGGGGTGATGTACAAGTACGTGGTAGGCGACGGCGACTCGGAGTCCGCCAACACGTTCCATATGGCCGGTACGTTGAAAAGCTGGAATGCGCAAACCACGTGATACGCTGCTACAAGGAGAATCTCCATAAAATTTGCGGCAACAAAATGTACAATCTGGAGAGCCGTAAGATTGTGAAGCCTCTGGTTGACAGGTTATGTAAAGGAGTTATTCGCTACTGTGACGGAGATGCACAGGCGTTGAAGGCTGCCTTGATCAACGGACCCTACCATGTACTTGGCAAACATGATCAATGTGGAGATTTCTGTGACCGAGTCGAAGGCCATGAACCGAATCATGTTGTACAAGTTGAAAAAACAAATTTATGGGTTGAAGTAAGTGAGATACTATATACTTTCGATTTTGTATATGATGATATTGATCAATAATAAATCTATTTTCGAACGGTGATCTTATTTTAGGTGAAAAAGGTGGTTCTCAATCTCGCTGCGAAGGCAGAACAACTCAAAACTAATGTCACTACTAACCAAGCCGAGCGACTGATCAGGTTGGGCGTGGGGTCACAAAAAACGAGTGGAAGTTTCGTCTATCAGAGCGAGTACAGGGTCCGCTTGAGGGGAGGTTGTAGCTTGAAATTTCATTTTTACGAATTTCATTTTTTAGAACTAGGAAAACGCGTTATGTGTTTCCGCGTTGATGGATGAGCTAATAAGAATGACATTGAATTCTTTCAAAAAGTTATATCAAGTAGATGTTTTGACGGCATTCAAGCTAAAAATCAATCTTTCCATTTGGTTGGTTTATTTCGTAGACTATTCTCATGAAGGAAATATTAGATGCAATTTAATATTATATATTGTAATATTAGACTACTATATGAAACGTGATGACAGCTGTATACATATACACACCTTGAGACCATCCTTTTATATTCATTACTCATTCTCAATAATTTCTTCGATAATAAAGAAGGCCTTGTTTTAATCGTTCTCCATCAATTGGTGACACTTGTTGCTTGGATTTGATTGGTTTTCCTATTGACTTTGAAACATGTGTAAAAATGTCATTAAATAATTTTTTATATCTTAACGACTGATTGGATTTCAGTAAAAGTTTGCAATAATCTGTATCATCATTATATTGAGATTTGGTGAAAATATAAATTTTTTTGAAAGACATTTTTTTGAAAGACATTTTTTGTACGAAAATTCATCTCTCGCTTTTTTTTGTCATTAAATAATTTTTTATATCAAAAAGACTGATCGGATTTCAGTGAAATTCGGAATAATGTGTATCATTATTATATTGAAATTTGATGAAAATTTGAATTTTTTCGAAGGACATTTTTTTCACGAAAATTCTTCTCTGGCTTATTCTTATGGGTAATTTGGAAAATAGAAAATTAGTTTTCTCAGAAGTGGTGCAACCGATTGCGTATAAAAACTAATGAGATTCAATCCAGATGATGACACATTTGCATGCCAAGTTTCAATCGAATTTGAATTTTCGTCCGACCTGTAACCGCGAAAAAAAAAAAAAAATGTACATTTTTTTCGGGTCAAGTGGAATTGAGTCTTCGCTTCGCTCATCCAATAAGTTATGCAATTTTAGGTAATGTATTCATTCAAAAATGATGTGCAGCAATTTACTGGTACATTTAAATATGAAAACTGAGAGGAGTCGCCTTTCTGGATGAATTGAAATGCAAGTTGATAGGTTTGAATTAAAAAGTATATTTTCAAATCTTGTCACTGATTTACAGTGTGACTTTTGATAGATGCGTTTAGTTTAAAGGGCTGTGGATCGTTGTAGTTTAGGTTGATGTTGGCAATCAGCGTTTATTACTTCGGTTTATTAGATAATGCCATAGTGGTATAATAATTATTACACTGATATTGAGTATAGTATTGGGCCTAGTAACATTAGCACTAGGCCTAGTGGTAATATAGTACTGCTGGTAGCATAATGAGGTAATGATTGCAATATGCACTGAGCGCAACGTTTTTGGACCTAGGTAGGCCTGTTTTGAACATGTCAGATAAAAGAAAGGGAGATTCAAGAACAACGCGATGGAGAATGAGGAAAAAGAGAGAAAAATACTTCTCTCAACACTGCTCAGAGCATGATGCATCAACTGACAGTGAGACTGACAATCCTGCACAGGTTCCTTCTCCTAGGCATTGGCCTAGTCATATTACGCCTGTACTGCAAGTGAATGATGAAATGTCAGAGGTATTTTGAAAAGTTCATTCTGTAAGCTAATAGTGTCGAAAGACACTTCGTAGTTTAGTTTTTAGTGATATCAACCTATCTTAGTAATCAGTGGCGGCCAGTGACTTGGACAATGGGGAGACGAGCGGGTCAAGACAGGAAAAATTAACAGCGTAACCCACGCCCCCAGAAACATATTCCGCCCAATATCTTCGAATATTAATTACTATAACCACCATTAAATTCAAGTGTCTGCATAGCTCAATGTAGGCCTACGGCGTTTTAAAATTCGTACGCCAGAATCCAGTGTTCAATTTCCGACGTGAGCTGCTTTTTTGTTTTTTTTTCACTTTTGTGAATGATTTTGGCTAAAGATCACCTACCGATAAGACACATAGGAGAATAATAGGAATAATAGTTCATTTTTAACAATTCTTAATTTGTATTAAATATAGTCCTAATTGAATTGAATCAGCTCAACTTGATTCAGAAATCTGAGAACATTTCTTCAACCAATGCATTTGTTTCCAAATAATTACCGTACACCAGCTAGCGCGATCCGCTAGCTCCGAGTGTAAGTATGTAGGCTTTTGAGGTATATACAAGTGCCGGTATCACGATGACCAGTGTTCCCCCTTATGTCCCCATAGACCCGCAGCCCTGAGACAAAATGCTCCGTGATTGTACTACGGCTCCTCTCAGCATCTCTCTCCCGCACATCCACTCCCATATATCGTGGTCTCTCTGTTATGCATACACCTATATTACAATATAGTTACGGCGCAGTGGTCAGATTTCACTTGATCGCTAACTAGCTACACGGTAACTAAGAGCCAAGTACTAGCTAGAAATAGCTTTGATGCGAGTTTCATCATTCACGCAGACGCAGTTACGCACAAATAGTAAATGAAATTGTCTCATGTCATCCACGTTGTCGGAGGCCGGATGAAAGCCCTTTGCTTTGCTATTGACAGTTTTTACATTATACGTAATGTGGGAATGCTGATAAGTTGGAGGTGAAGAATGGATTTCTTTATTATTTGGGTTTTAATTAGTTGAATAACTCTGAAGAAGATCAACGCACTTCGCATATAGGGCTACAACATTCAAAGTTAAAAGTGTGATACGCTCATTGTTCTGGGATTTGGTAGCTGTATAAATAATGTTTTATTCAACTGGAGCACTCCCCATTGTTCAGGTCACCAGCTGGAACTGGTTGTGAGTACTTTGTAAGAAATTGTAACGTAATATGTGCAAGGAATATTGATAGGTGAGCACTTTGGAAGTCATTTGACAGCTAATAATGTGTCACGGATACCAATTCAATTTGTGGTCATGCCAAAACAAGTTGTGCCAACACTTGCCCGTCAAAAATGAGAATCTACCGATTGCCGTGGTAGGATGAACGTTACGAGTCAGGGGGGTGCCTGAAGAGCGTATACCGGGATGGAGTCGTCTTGGTTGTGTGACACGGGTCTGAGTGTCCAGCCCTACCTGAACCCTAACCACATTCCATTGAACAGTACCCCGAAGCTCATGTCACAAGACCGAGTAGCTTTATTCCGGTACACGCTCTTAGCGCTCTTCAATTTGACTTGAGGCTGAGCCTGTCGAGATTTCCGGCTGGTAGAAATGCCGTGGCTCTATGAACGACCTGGAGTGGCGTGACGTTCCCTCTTACCCCTTGCTTGGCCTTTTGCCAATACTTGATCATCGCTCATCATGACTCATCGTGAACGATATCCATAACTAAACCATAGATCGCTGCTACCAGTTACGTTTTCCACTAGAATGATTGGGCCGATGCTGCTATACTGCCCCTGCTGCATTACCATGATCAATGTTCATACAGCACTTCATGATTTCTGAATTTTCGGCGTGTGTCAATGTGACCGAAGACGGTGTTACCGGTACTTCTGATTCAGAATATTTTACGCAGGAAGACTTCGAAGACGAAGATAATGGAATGCCGCATAATATTATCGAAGACGATGATCTACCTTTGTATGCAGGCTCCCCGCTTTCAGTGTCAGAAAGACTTCTGTCCATCCTGGCATTCAAAAGCACTCACCACTTGACAGGAGAGTGCTTAGCAGATCTCCTCACTCTCATCAACCTACATGGTTTACCAAATAATCGTTGTAAAAAGACTCTCTATTTCGTCAAAAAACATTTTATGGACATAAAAACACCGATGATCACGCATTACTTTTGCGCAAAGTGTGAAGCTTCCCTCCCGACAAAGACCAGTAAATGTGTCGGCGAGCTTTGCATGGAAACAACTTTGAAGAGTTTCTGTGTTGAAGTTCCTCCTTCAAGTCAAATTGCCACATTATTCCAACGTCCAGGTTTCTATGACAACTTACAACACCGCTTCAATCGTGCCAAATCTAATGAAGAGAATTTCGAGGACATTTACGACGGCAAACTTCACCAAGAACTTGTTCCTGGATTCTTGGGTAATCCAAATAATCTCTCTTTGATGTGGTACACAGACGGAGTACCCCTGTACAAGTCGTCGAAGGTATCGATCTGGCCAATATGTTTGGTTGTAAATGAATTACCATATAAGTTGAGACTTTTGAAGGAAAACATCATTGTTGGTGGTATTTGGGTTGGAGGAAAGCCAGATCCACACCTTTTCATGGGTTCATTCCATGAACACTTCAAAACATTGCTTCGTGGTTTTCATGTCAATTTACCCATATCACTTGTACCAATAGAAGTAAAAGTCATTCTCTTATGTGGTACTGGGGATTTACCAGCAAAGAGTCTATTCTTGAACAGAACTCAATTCAATGGTGCACACGGTTGCTTGCACTGTAAAAAACGAGGAGTTACCCATACAATTGCTGCCACAAGAGGACGAGCCCATGTTTATCCATATGAAGAGGACATCGCTTTGCGAACGCACGCTGAAACGCTAGAATATGGTCTGGAAGCATTACCGAATCATCCAAAGGTCGGAGTTAAGGGTACTTCGATTATATCGTTAATTGTTCCCGATGCAATTGAAGGAACAGCAAATGACTCAATGCACGGTGTTTACCTGGGATCTGTCAAAAAGTTGCTGCACTTGTTCTCGGCCGAACTGTACCTCACCTGTTTACCGCTAGAAGTCGCACCACCACGCGAATTAAAAATGGCGACGCGTTTTCGGTAAGCGAATTCACTTTCGCCATGCGACGCGAAATTCGCGTCCATGGAAAACTTAAGAGACCGTGACTTATATACTGTAACAAAATTTAGGTCGTGTATTAACCAAAACCAATCGAAATCCCCTTCCTGATAGAGCTAGATAGGCCTTGAAGCGTAGATAATATCTTCGTATATAGACTGCAGTTTGAAGTTTGATTGTTGAAACCTTCGTGGCCATTTACAAGTGGAACGTGATGACTTGCCAATGTTTTGTTTTCTAACAATTACACAGAGAGATTTCTGTCTATGTACCTATATTATGTATGCCCACTTATCAGTATTCAAGTGTCTTACTGCCTTTAGCTGTACTTGTACTATAGAGAAAAATTGAAATGAAAAATTTAGCCTAGGCCTAGTCAGAAACTGAAAATATAGAGAGAAAGTTTATTTAAACTTATATGTACATATATGTATCTTGTTCTATATCATTCATTAGAAATTCCAGTCCAATGTGATCCTAATTTCTGTGCTTAAATAGTTGCAACTTGGTGAGTTGATATGAAACTATTATCACTTTATTCACCTTCTGCAAAAATTATTATTTCACCTCGACTCTGAATTGAATTGAATATTGGAGTTTAACGGCGCGTCAACGACGTGGTTATATTGCGCCGATTACATTTTTAATTGGTTCATGAATTTGAATCTCTATGACGAGTGTCAGATAGATTCGGTGTAAAATGCCGGAATCTGCTGAATAACAATAATAATTATGATAAATGGCTAAAATCACTTAAATACTAGATTTGGTTTAACGATCTAAATAACTAGTAACAATTGATAAAAGTGATCAGTTCAATAATTCTGATTCAACACAAATGCACCGGTGTAGAAGGCCGGAGCACGTGAAGTAACAACACGAATAAATAACATATAACACTTGAACTAAGTACAACTAGATAACACTTATATTAGGTTAAAATGTTCCGATTCTTTTAAAAACACCATCAGACGATCAACAGCCGCCTGGTCGTCACCAAGGATCCGTGACAGGTCTTCCGGCATGCGCAGGCGCCGGCGCAGATCCCGGAACCTGTCACAGTCGATCAGGAGGTGACGAACAGTGAGTGGCTCAAGGCACTCCTCACATTCAGGCGGCTCTTCTCGCCTGAGGAGATGACCGTGGGTAAGCAGGGTGTGTCCAATACGCAAGCGAGTCAGTAACGTCTCCTCCTTACGGTTTTTCCTTGTTGAAGAGTTCCAAGGAAAAATGAATGTTTTAATTTCCCTTGGCTTATTGTTATTTAAAATATTCCATGATTCTTGCCAGCAAGATTTCATGGAACACTTGAAAGAATTTTTTAAATCGCTAACCGGAACAATCGAGTTAAAAGCCCGTTGTTTCAGGGTAGCTTCTTTAGCAGCTAGGTCTGCCTTTTCATTTCCTGGGATTCCTGCGTGACCTGGTATCCAGCAAAACACTACTTCTGTGCCCTGAGATTTCATCTCTAGAAGAAGGGTCTGTATATTCTGCACGAGAGGGTGAGATGGATAGAAGGTGTCCAAGGCCTGCAAGGAACTAGGGGAATCGGAGCATATCAAGAATTTATTATTTCTATTCCGCTTTGCGAACTTGAGAGCCTGTGCAATAGCGAATAGCTCGGCAGTGTAAACGCTGCAGATAGAATTAACTTGAAACATCGACTCATAGAATTGGAAGTGAAAGCACACCCGACAGCATCATCCAGCTTGGAGCCATCGGTGAAAATAAAATGGTGTTGCTGGTATAATGCACACAGTTCGTTGAAATATTGTTGGTACACCGAGTTTGGGGTTGATGCTTTGGCATGCTGAGCAAGTTGCGTCAGACACACCGGTCGGGGTACGGTCCACGGAGCAACTTCTCCACAACCAGATGGGTAAACCTCTGGTAGATTGGTTAGAGGGTGACCTAGCTGCTTCATGGCCCGTATTCCTAGCGGTCGAGTGGCCTTAGGTCTAACTATATAAACGCTTAAGGCTAGGGTTGAATACTTTCGTATGAACAGGGGTATTTGCCAAACTTCTGAGACTAGATATAAAATTAGAGATAAGGTAATTTCTTCTCATATCTAATGGAGGCTCGCCTGACTCGCAGTACATACTGACAACAGGGCTGGTACGAAAAGCTCCTATTGCCAATCTGACTCCTGCATTGTGGACCGTATTAATACTATTGAGGTAAGATTTACGGGCAGAACAGTATACGACGCATCCGTAGTCAAGTTTGGATCTAATGAGGGATCGGTATATACGGAGCATACATATACGATCCACTCCCCAAGAAGTGCCACTAAGAATTTTCAAGAGATTGATTGACTTGAAACACTTTGCTCGAAGCTGTTTGAAGTGATCCTTCCAATTCAACCGCCTATCAAAAGTCATACCCAAAAACTTGACAGACTCTGAGAGGGGAAGAGGAATATTGCCGAGCAACAGGGTCGGTTGTGAATGAAGCCCACGTAGTCGGTGGAAGTCAACACAAACAGTTTTTGTGGTCGAAAATTTGAAGCCAGTGTTGATTGCCCATTTCGCAAGCTGCACAATTGTTCCCTGTAGATTACGTTCCGCAGAAGCCAGTGTGCTGGATTTGTGAAAAATCGCCAGGTCGTCCACAAAGAGTGAACAGCTGACGGGCTGATGAACGCAAGAAGTAATATTATTAATGGCTACAAGGAACAATGTGCAGCTGAGCACTGAGCCTTGTGGAACCCCATTCTCTTGTTCGAAGGACGAAGATAGGGTGTTTCCAAGACGGACTCTGAAGCTCCTATTCTTCATAAAGTTGGAGATAAAGATCGGGAGATGACCCCTGAATCCCCAATCGTGGAGAGTTCTCAAAATCCCATATCGCCACGTCGTGTCGTAGGCCTTCTCGAGGTCAAAAAAGACGGCAAAGAGATGTTGTTTGGAAATATAAGCGTCTTGGATGACTGACTCGAGGTAGGCGAGATGTTCTATGGTCGAGCGGTGTCGGCGGAAGCCAGACTGCTCGACAGATATTAGTTCTCTCGCCTCCAAGGTCCAAATCAATCTTCGATTTATAATTCTTTCCAAGATCTTACATAGGCAACTCGTGAGCGATATGGGACGAAAGCTCTCCACGAGACTTCGGTCTTTTCCTGGCTTCAGGATAGCTATAGCTATCGCTTCCAGCCAGGAAGATGGGAAGTCATCCCCAATAAAAATGTTATTCAACACATTTAAAATATATTGTATTGCCTCTGGAAGGAGGTTTTTCAGCATTTTGTTGTGAACTGAGTCAGGCCCCGGAGCGGTATCTCTCGACTCCTGTATTGCCGACGTCAGTTCCCACAAACTAATTGGCTGATTATATTCTTCACTGGATCTCGAAGAGAAATTTAGAACTTTCCGTTCCTCCATAGCTTTTGTTTTTAGAAAAGGTGCAGAGTAGTGGTCAGAGCTAGAAACTTGCGCAAAGTATTCGCCTAAAGCTTCAACTTTGCTGTCATGCGAAGTTTCAATGATGTTGTTGATTAAAAGACCAGGGATGTTAACATTTGTACATTTCCCTGCAATCTTCTTCACCTTATCCCATACTTTAGAAGCAGGTGTCCGGTGGGTAATGGATGAAATATAGCTCTGCCAGGAAGACTTACGAGCTTCTTTCATAACATAACGAGCTTTCGCTCGTAGACGTCGGAAAGCACTTAAATTAATTTGATTCGGATATTTATCGAAAATTCTCAAGGCCCTCTTGCGTTTTTTGATAGCCTCAGCGCAATCAGCGTTCCACCATGGTACGGGTGTTCGACCAGGCTTCCCGGATGTGAGGGGTATGGTTGCTTCAGCGGCTTTGATGATGGTGTCGGTGACGTACGTCACTTGTTGTTGAGAATTCTGGAATACTTTGTCGTCATCAAAGACGACAAGCTCCTTGAATCGACACCAATCAGCGCGCTGAAGCTTCCACTTCCTATGTCGCAGATGGTCTTGATGAATGAATGAATGAATGTTGGGTTTAGAGGCGCGTCGACACCGAGGTCATTTTGCGCCTATACGATGTAATGAACCGATTACTATGAAAGTACATTATCACGATAATCATGAAACCAACAGTATGTTGGAAACAACACATTAAGTGAGTCAAGGACAAAACATAACACAGAACATCAAAACAGATACGTGTATGATGTAAATGGTCAAACACTCAGTCCACAAACATAGAACAATGAAATTAACGTGTGTATGATGTAAAATGTCATACACACATATCATGAACAAAACATTGAACGACTGTGTGTATGATGTAAATCGTCATACACACATAGATACACTTAATGCTGAACAAAATGATTGTACAAAAAACGTCATTTTGTTCGTTTGTTCAAAACCAAAAGGAATAAATCTCAAGAGAGATGTGTCGTACAGTTAAGATAGATGTCAAGTTCGCATTCATACTCACATACACACACACACTTATACTAATAAATACATGCATACAAACACGAACATTCACACTAAGAGTTGCAACTAAAACTACGATCATCGACAAGTCAGGTCATATCAAGTTCAAAAGTCCTGCTTTTCTTATGAACTCAAGAACACGGTATACACTATCTGAGTCATCACCAAGGATCCGTGACAAGTCATCCGGCATACGCAGGCTCCGGCGCAGACCCCGGAACTTGTCACAGTCGACCAAGAGGTGGTGAACTGTGAGTGGCTCAAGGCACTCCTCACACTCAGGCGGCTCTTCTCTTCTCAGAATGAATCCGTGCGTCAGAAGAGTATGTCCAATGCGCAGGCGGGCAACAACAACCTCCTCTCTGCGGCCTCTTCTACAAGACGAGTGCCATGGTCTAACTGTTGATTTGACGACCTTCAGTTTGTTGTTTGTGACACTATCCCACGATGCTTGCCACGCACTCCTCATTTCTCGTTTAAAAAGGTTCTTCAGGTCATTTATACGAAGACGGGAATCGAACGTGGCTGTGAGTAGACTAGCCTCCTTCGCTGCTTTATCAGCTCGCTCATTGCCTGGGATTCCTGCAAGCCCCGGCACCCAGCAGAAGACAACCTCGCATCGCTGAGCTGCAAGCTCAGCAAGGAGGGTCTGGATGTCCTGCACAAGATGGTCAGTTGATGAGAACACATCCAGGGCTTGCAGGGAACTGAGCGAGTCGGTACAAATCAAGAACTTCTTTCGGCCGTGTTGCTTGATATGTTTCAGGGCTTGAAGGATCGCAAACAGTTCAGAGCTATATACCCTACACAAGGAGTTGAGTTTATATTTAAAACAAGTTGAACCTATAGTGAACGCACAACCTACCGCGTCGTCTGTCTTTGATCCGTCAGTATACATGAAGACATGGTCAGAAAAGGAAGATGCTAGCAGATAAAAATATTGCCTGTAGACAGAGTCAGGTGTGCTTGCTTTAGCGTGCATTGCCAGCTGGGTGAGACAGGCTGGTCGAGGCACGGTCCAAGGAGCTACCTTGCAGTATCCAGTCGCATACAAAGCTGGGAGCTCGCTCAGTGGTCGCCCCAACAGCTCCTTTGCTCGGATAGCTAGTGGTCTTGTTGCTCTATCACGAGTGTTATATATTCTTCCGTAGGAAGGTCGGAAGACCTTTCCGTACGTAGGATGCTTAGACTTTTCACTGAGAGCAGATATGTAACTGAACGAAAGATACTGTCTTCTGAGTTCTAGAGGTGGTTCGCCAGCCTCACAGTACATGCTAATAACAGGACTTGTCCGGAAAGCTCCCAAGGCAAGCCTGATACCAGCATTGTGTACAGTGTTTATGGTACTTAAATAAGATGATCTAGCGGAGGAGTAGACAATACAGCCATAGTCCAGTTTCGAGCGTATCAGTGATCTGTACAAGTTTAGCATGACGGTCCGATCAGCACCCCAGGTAGTGTGACTCAACACTCTCAATAAGTTCGAACTCTGTGTGCACTTTGTTTTCAGGGTCTGAAGGTGCAACTTCCAGTTGAGTTTTTGGTCTAGAGTCATCCCAAGAAACTTGACTGACTCCGAAACTGTGATATTCGCACCAGATAGCATTAGCGAGGGTTGAGGGCCGATTCCACGAATGCGATTGAAATCAATGCAGACCGTCTTGGTTGCCGAAAACTTGAACCCAGTGTTGTCTCCCCAGCGTTCCAAGCGATCTATAGTAAGTTGGAGCTGGCGCTCTGCCGTGCTCGACTTCGCGGACTTGTAGAATATCGCGAGATCGTCGACAAAAAGAGAACAATTCACAGGTCGCTTGATGCATGTAGTAATACCATCGATAGCTATCAGGAAAAGTGTACAACTAAGGACAGAACCTTGTGGCACCCCATTTTCCTGTACATATGGTGGGGAGAGATAACTCTCAAGGCGAATTCGGAATCGACGATGTGACATGAAGTTCACAACGAATGAGGGAAGATGACCTCTAATGCCCCATTCATGTAACGTCCTGAGAATACCGTATCTCCATGTGGTGTCGTATGCCTTTTCTAGGTCGAAGAATACTGAAAGAAGGTGTTGCTTGGAAATGAAGGCATCCTGGATTAGTGACTCGAGTATAACTAAATGATCTAAGGTCGAACGATTCCGGCGGAAACCTGACTGTTCGACAGCTATAAGATTTCTAGTTTCCAGGATCCATACAAGTCTCTTGTTCACCATTCTCTCGAGTATCTTGCAAAGGCAACTTGTCAGCGATATCGGTCGATAGCTAGATGCTTGCTTCCGATCTTTGCCAGGCTTCGGAATAGCTATAGTGATGGCTTCTAGCCAGGTGTCAGGAAAGTCTTCAGTCGACCAGATTCTGTTGAAGAGTTTTAGTATGTCCTCGACAGCTTCGGAAGAGAGGTTCTTTAGCATGGTGTTATGAACTGCGTCTAGGCCAGGAGCAGTGTCGCTAGACTCCTTAATTGCGGACGTCAGTTCCCACAGGTTGTTATAAACTTCGTCTGTGGGTGCTCCAAAGTCAAGAGATTTTCTCTCCTCCGTGCCTTCCGTTGTCAGGAAGTTCGCCGAGTAGTTCTCAGAGCTCGACACGTAAGAGAAATGGTTACCCAAAGCCGTCATAATGTCATGAGGGAAAGTTTCAAGTCGGCCGTTCACCAGAAGACCATTGATACTGGAGTGAACATGTTCACCAGATATCTTCTTGACCTTCCCCCAGACTTTCGTTACAGGTGTTCGGTGGTTTATGGAGGAGACATAGTGCTGCCAGGAGGCCTTCCGTGCCTGCTTGATAACAAGCCTAGCCTTTGCACGGAGCCGTTTAAAAGATATCATATTGATCTGCGTCGGGCACCTAGTGAAGAACCTAAGCGCTCTCTTGCGGTCTTTAATGGCTTTGGCATAGGCATCGTTCCACCAGGGAACAGGCGTACGGCCCGGCTTACCGGATGTCAATGGTATGGAACTCTCAGCGGCACGTACTATGATGTCAGTAACGTAGGTGACCTGGGACTGCACATCAGGAAAAACTTTTCCTTCGTCAAAGATGGCAAGTTCTCTGAAGTGACACCAATCTGCACGCTGGAGTTTCCATTTCCTGTGTCTGGTGTTGTTATTAGCAGGAGTGTTAGTCTCAATGACAATCGGGAAGTGATCGCTCCCGCACAGGTCAGGATACACTCTCCAATCAAAATCAAGAGAGACTGATGGAGAGCAAACCGTCAGGTCAATCATAGAGGTGGACCCACTGGCAATACTGAGGTGGGTGGCAGATCCATCATTCAGGAGAGTTAGATTATTGTTGTCCAGAAAGCTCTCAATCACTCCACCTCTAGCGTCATTAGCCACACTTCCCCACAGGACGTTGTGGGCATTGAAGTCCCCTGTTATTATGATGGGGGCTGGCAGTTGCGCTAGAAGGTGGTCCAAGTCTCGCTTGTGCACTCTATCAGCGGGTGGAAGGTAGAGGTTGCAGATAGTTCGAGGGCTAGGGAAATGCACTCTGACAGCTACTGCCTGCAGAGGCGTCCGAAGCGGGATTTCATGGATCGCTATTGCAACTCCTCCACTAGCCCTCTCACATAAGATCTTGTCCTTGCGAAAGATGACGTACGATCTCAACTTGGGTTCATCGGAGAGTTTCAATCTTGACTCCTGAATACAAATACACTTTGTTGTCAGATCGTGTATCAGGAGCTTGATTTCTTCCAAATGGCAGAATAGTCCGTTGCAATTCCATTGCACTATTTCTGTATTCGCCATTTTGGTTATTTTTTGGCTCTACTACCTCCACCTCCCCCTTCTCCTTTCCCGTTCCTGTTCCAAACTATGGCTTTCTTCGGTTTACCGACTGTTTGGAAAGCCGGGCTCTGTTCTGAGCTGTCCACAGATAAAGTCGAGTTAGAGCGTTTGCTCGATAGCGCAACGTCTTTCGCCACATTGTCTTCCCCTGGCTTGGTCAAAGCTGAAGGTCCAGTCGGAGTGGACCTCGGTGTAGATACTTGCGTATCTTTACTGATGATCATATTTAAAATACTCTGTTGTAATTCAGTAATGAGCTTGTTCTGAGTCAATATTGTTGCTTGGAATTGCTGAGCTTGATCTGCCAGTTGTTGTCTGAGTGCTGTCATTTCCTTGGCCTGAGATATTAAAATTTCTTTCATATCCAGGAACTGGGAGCTAGACGACGCTTGATCAAGTTGTTGAGCTTGGCTTAGTATGATGTTCTTTTGATCATTAATTATTGCTTCCAATCGCCCAACTTCCGCAGGAACAGCTTGACTCGTGACTTGAGCGAAGGTCTTGGAATTATTCTCCGGGTAAAGCCTGGCATAAAGCTGTCGTGCTTCCCCAATAGAGAGATTTCTTGTCATCCTCAGTTCTTCAATTTTCTTACCTCTTTTAAAAAGAGAACAGTCACGGGACCACGCGGGGTGATCACCACGGCAGTTTACGCATCGCACTTTATTCGTGCAATCGGCCGACTTATGTCCTTCCGTACCACATTTTCCGCAAACCTCAGGATCTTTACAGTTCGCGCTAGCGTGTTCGAACTTCTGGCACTTGTAGCAGCGAAGCGGGTTTGGGATATGTGGCCTGACGGGTATTGACAAATAGCCGACTAAGATTGTAGGTGGTGGCGTGGGTGTCGAGAACGTGAGGATGAGTAAAGCCGTCTTCTGCAACTTGCTGTCTTTCCTGGTAACAATTCTGAAGACATCTACTACATGCTGTGTTGCAAGCTCTGTCTTTATTTCCTCTTCATCAACGTTGAGAAGGTCGTGACTGAACACAATACCTTTACAGGAGTTCAGTGTCTTGTGTGGGGTTACCTCCACGAAGGCAGTGCCGAAGATGGTTGTATCGAGGAGGAGCTTTGATTGGGCGCAGCTTTTAGTCTCAATCAAAAGCGTCCCATTTCGCAGGCGCTTCATTTGCTTCACGTCACCGGCAAGCTTCAGAAGGTCCCTGCCAATTCCAAAAATTGACAAGTCAGAAAATGATTTGGTACCTTTAATAGCCATAATCAGGAAACGTGGTTGTAAGGTCATTGGGAGAAGGGCTTTAATGGGGATCACATCCTCCATTAGGTTTCTAGGCCGCTTTTTATTAGGTTGATCTGTGCTTATTGGGGGGGTTTGACAATCGAGGGGGTCCATATATTAGTTTGGGGACAACCTACAACAATTACTCGGATCAAAGGACTCAACTAACCCATGTCGGTTCTACCGCATAGGGCCTTGTAAACACAACCAGGTCTAGGTCCTGCAGCTGCTAGACCTGATCAACAACACTGCAGGACAAAGAGCAAGTTATGACTTCCTAAGCAGCAAGTGGCGTGCAGGAAAGTGCCAATTTTACGTCCGGGCGCACATAGACGCAATTGACCTTTTCACTGAGTATTCGGAATCGTTATTGTCATACAAGACCTCATACCCAGCTATTGCAGCCAACGCAATCCATGTACGAGCCCAAGTGCAATAAAAGCCGATAGCATACCAATCAAGTCCTGAACATTGCTGGTGTCGTCAACATTTGTGGGCGGTTTGAGCACACAAAGTGAGCTGGCAGAAAGAGGAAAGTAAGAGAAGTTCATAGAAAAGAAGGTGACAGATGAGGAAAGAAGTTAGAAGGGTATAAATAATGCTCAGCGCTCACTCCACGTACTCCGGTCACCTAACGGCACCCACTCGACCGAGACGGTCCGAACTTGGTCTGGACCCTCACTCCAGACCTTATCGCCATGGGTGACCCTGCTGGGAGCAAATGAATTGCTCCCGACGATAGCTCTGGAGATCACGGGGCCACGCAAGCCCCCACACCACGTCAAGGTGTCCGGATCCTTTGAGGGGGGTCTTGATGAAAGTTGAGAGGATGCAAAAAGATAGGGTAATGGTCACTACTACAGAGATCGTCATGCACCTTCCACTCGTAGTTGAGTGAGATGCAAGGTGAGCAAGCGGCCAGATCAATCACTGAAGTAGTGCCATACGCAGAGCTAAAATGGGTAGGTGATCCAGTATTTAAAAGAACCAGGTTATTCAAAATTAAAAAGTCTTCCACAAGAGTGCCTCTGTTGTCAACATTATCACTGCCCCACATGTCGTTGTGGGCATTAAAGTCGCCGACTATTATAATAGGGCGTGGTAGTTGTACGATGAGGTTATTCAGTTCACCGGAAGTTACTCTGTCAGATGGAGGTAAGTAGAGGCTGCAAATGTGGGGCTAGGGAGGGACACTCTGACAGCCACTGCCTGCAGAGGCGTCCGCAAGGTAATCTCCTCTGCATAGTAACCGTCATGGATGGCAATCGTCACTCCTCCACTAGCCCTCTCACAAGTAACTTTGTCCTTCCGGGAAAAAGAATAACCTCGTAGAGTAGCGGTGTCGGTTGGCTTAAAACGGGTCTCTTGTAGACATAGACATTTAATGTTAAAATTGGAAATGAGGTAAACGAACTTCTTCGATGTGTGCTCGGAACCCATTGCAGTTCCACTGCAACAGGGCCATGTTCGTGTTTACTTATTTCTAGAATCACCTAAGACCAGCTCAGGCAACTACTAATACCAAGTTCTCTTCAAAAAGTAGGTTTTCCCTCCAGAGGAATTCGTGGGAATGCCGGGCTCTGCGGCTACATCCTTCTTCGATCTTGGATGTCCTACTTTATTTTTATGTTTTTGTTTAGGGAGTACGAATCCCTGTGCGTCGGGCACAGTACCCGACACCGGCGGTTCAAAGGTGACGGGCACCGCACCCGACACATGAGGTTCATCCTCATCTTCACTCTCCATGACCATCATTTCCTCTACAGTTTCAGCCTCAGCTTCCGGAGTAAATTTAGCTTTCAATAATTTCACTAGATCATGTACTTCTGTTTGTAATTTTTCAATTTTCAGGTTCTGTGAAGACACCAACTCTTCCATTTTCTTCTGCTGTTCAATGAGTCTTTTGTTTCTGCTTTTAGAGCGATTAGTTCTTGCGATTGCTGAGATGTTATGTCAACAGCAGCAGCTTTAGCAAAAGAAGATGAGAGGGTAGAAGTCGGAAATAGTTGTTGGTATTTACGTCGAGCATCTCGATATGACAGTTTATCGACAGTTCTTATCTCGCTTATCTTTCTCTCTTCCAACCACTTCCTGCAGGTCTTGGACGAGGCCGCGTGTTCACCACTGCAGTTAATGCAGCGGGGACCAGACACGCATGGCACTCCGTCATGTTCGGCAAGCCCGCAGGAAGGGCATGTAGGCTTTCCATCACAGTGTGTCTTTGTGTGTCCAAATTCTTGGCACACAAAACAACGCCTAGGATTTTGTACATACGGCCGTACTGTTAGAGAGTGATACCCGGCACGGATCTTAGAAGGTGGGTCTCTAGTCGAGAAGGTCAATATAAGTGATGGCGTGGCAACATCTTTTCCGTCTACACGACGAGTAATCCGGTACACTTCAGTCACATTCTGACTGGCAAGTTCGGTTTGTATCTCGTCGGTAGAGCAGCACATCAAGTCGAAACAGTAAATGACTCCTTTCGATGAATTGAGAGTTGAATGAACAGTTACTTTGATGGGAAACAGATTGCAAAAAGATGTGGCTTTGATAATAAGTGATGATTGAGTATTGCTGGCAGTCTCTACAAGCAGCACTGTCTTTTCTTTAATCTTGGTGACATTTATAACATCACCTGCCAGAGCTTTGATACCTTTTTGAACGGCAAATGGCGACACGTCTTTGAATGTTAGATTATCAGTGCGTTCGATTACGAAGAATCTAGGCACGATTGTGGTGTTTGTGTTCAAGTCTTGTACGACTTGTTCACGTGTTATAGGGCTTTCATTAAGACCTCTTGTTCTCTTATTGGGGCGGGAAGTTTGACAATTGAGGGGATCCATACAATGTTTGGGGACAACCTAACACAATTACTTGGCTTACTCATGAGAGTAGGGGACCCAACTAACCCATGTCGGTACTACCGCATAGGGCCTTGTAAACAATACCGGGTCCACTCCATGCTAGTAGCATGAAGTGGAGCCGGTAAATGATTTCCCGTTCAACAAGTGGCGGATAGGAAAGTGCTAATTTTACGTCCGGACGCTTATAAGCGCAATTGATCTTCTTGCAAAACAGAAGGAAATGATATTGTCATACAAGACCAACTATTAGGCTCATACAACCAACGCCACTTACTCACGAGCTCAGGTGCAATCTAATCCTATAAGATCCGAATCATGTCCAGTGCATTGCCATTGTCGTCAACAGTCGTGGGCGATTCAAGCAAGTGGAGGGAGGTGGCAAGAAGAATGAAAAGTAAGAGAAGTATGAAGAAAAAGAGATGAAAGGTTAGGAAAGACGTGAGAAGAATACGCACAATGCTCAGTACTCCCTCCACCAACTCCGGTCACCGAATGGCACCCACTCAACCGACGGTCCGAACTTAGTCTGGACCCTCACCCCAGACCTTATCGCCATGGGTGACCCTGCTGGGAGCAAATAAATTGCTCCCGACGATAGCTCTGGGAATCACGGGGCCACGCAAGCCCCCACACCACGTCAAGGTGTCCGGATCCTTTGAGGGGGACCTCGACTCTCTGAGGGTGTGTATTTCCCCCTTGTTTTCATCTATTTTGAAATCGAAGTGAATGCTTCAGTTGATAAGAATGACCAAATGTGCTTCAGGTTTTACTGTACCATTTTTTTTTCATGTAATGCAACAGTCATGTAACAAATACAAGACTTTGTGAAATGAGTGCATTCAAAACCCTGCCTAGATCCACACTTTTCGTCCGATTTGTTCATTCATCTAGACTGACACAGAAATAGCTTTTTTCATTGTTCTCATAGTGCATTCCATCCAGCACTCCTTTGTTTTGAACTTATTGAACGAGTTTCATATTATTTTAAAACTTTTCATCAGCTTTTAATATAATTTTTTATCTAGTTTCAAACTTCTTGTTTTCATTTTAAACAAATTCTAGACCAGGACATACAATTCCACCTAATCATGGTGGGCCTAACTATATTTGCAAGTTGACGCGTGAAGGAATTCATCATAATCAATTATAGATGGCTTGAAATTTCATTTTCCATTCTAATTACTGAAAACTTGTCATTCAATGATGTAAAGGAATTGGTCAGCTTTTAGCAAACAACGGAATATAATATTTTTTATTTTTGCCAACCATGGTTATTAAAAACTTGTCATTCAATGATGTAAAGGAATTGGTCAGCTTTTAGCAAACAACGAAATATAATATTTTTGATTTTTGCCAACCATGGTTATTAAAAACTTGGCATTCGATGATGTAAAGGAATTGGTCAGCTATCGGTAATCAACAAAATCGATGCTTTTTTATTTCCACCAACCATGTTCATTAAAAACTTGGCATTCGATGACTAAATAAATTGATCATCAGAGTCATCAATTGCAAATCAATCGCGTATAATTTTGCTTGATATTATCGATGATGTCTGATTTACAATATCTTACCAATGTATTGGCATGTTTTACACGTTATGACCAAGAACTTCCTACTTGATGATTAAATTTTTCAGTACGGGTAGCCTCTAGAAAGAGTGGCTGGGTAATATCAGTGACGCCTCATTCATTCGCATCCTGTACACATCGCTATTCCGACCAGCAGTGGGTCGCGGTCCGCTCTCGGTCTAGAATGAATAGTACTACAAAACATACGCTACGTTCGTACGCGCCACCTGACTACTAATGGCGACACTAGCACCACCTGGATAGAATATCATGCCTTTCGGATGAAGCTCGAACTGTCAGAATTATAGAGCCTCCCATAAGAATATGCCGTCATCCTAACGTAGTTATTATAAAGTCAGCCCCCACACGACGACTAGGTGTCCGGATCCAGAGGAGTTCTTGTTTGTTTTTACTCGCGGATTTTTAGGATATTGTATATACCGAAAAACATTGTGACAAATCTGAGATGCTATTCGTCAACTCAATTCAACTATTAACTATTAAACAAATCAATTGAACTATTATCAATAAGTGCTGATTGAATAATTCCTGCAGTGAAGAAGGAATGAATGCGCGTTGACAACGCGGTCATTTTGTGCCTGTCCGATAATTTCATAAAACCTTGGGACTAAGACTAAATTATGAACGGGTGGCCAAACGAAGTCGAGCCGAGTCGAACAAATATCAGCTATTAGCACTGTCAAAGATACTTTGTTCTCCCTTCAACTTGAGGTAAAAATACTCTTGCACTTGCTCTAGGTTTGTATACACTCTCTTGCACTTTCTGTATTCCTGTTGTGTTCTCTCTCGCACTTGCTAAAGGCCTGTATGTTCTCTCTTGCACTTCCTGTAGGCCTGTATGTTCTCTCTCGCACTTGCTGTAGGCCTGTATGTTCTCTCTTGCACTTCCTGTAGGCCTGTATGTTCTCTCTCGCACTTGCTGTAGGCATGTATGTTCTCTCTTGCACTTGCTGTAGGCATGTATGTTCTCTCTTGCACTTCCTGTAGGCCTGTATGTTCTCTCTTGCACTTCCTGTAGGCTTGTGTGTTCCCACTGTCAGTACTTGCATTAATTGTAACAATCAACACGCCTTCTTGAAACACCTGTTGATCACGTGTGGCGTCAACCATTCCTACAAATACATCAACTTTTAACGAATGTTTCTTCGAATTCTTCGTGTTCTGAAAGTTGACAATTTCTTTGCCGATAATTTGTGATCACACGATAATAACTGCGATAACACAAAGTCTTGCCCCAACGTGTAGAGCCTTGTATAGAGTAGGACAGCGAAAGCAACACCCGGCGGTGAGCGAGAGAGACAACGAGTCTCAGATGGTTCTACTCCCTCGGCTGCTGGCTGGCTTCTAGCGGTCAGCGTCAGGCAGGCAACAAGCTGAGACTTGTTCTGTGACGTCACGCTAGAGGGAACAGCCAGTCAGAGGGCAGTGTTGCCAGATGTACAGTAATTATCGAATCCGTACCATAGATTAGGGAGGTTGTAAAAAAACTTCATTACTCTATGTCCGTACCATAATTTTGACATCAAAACCGTGTACCGTAAAACGTAAACACATGTACCGTAATTTTGAAATTGTGCTTCAATTTTGATGAAATGTACTATATTTTGTATTCAATAAATTGAAGAGAAACTATTTTTTTTCTTGTAAAAATTCATAATTTTTAATCTTCATAATTTCAATTCACTTTTCATGGAAATGGCAGTACATTTTAAAATGAGTGTTGTTGTTGTTGTTGCTGAACGACTCCACCAACAGCTAGGTTATACGGGGGTACGAATGAGCGGATGATAATGAAACGATGAAGTGATGATAGGTGTGCAAGGACGTTTACCAAACCCCATGCCTTACGCGGGACTCGAACCCACGCCCAACGGTGACTTCAGTTACTACCGCTTGCGATAATAGACTTAGTCCGGGGCAAAAGATATCGCGAGACGCTGATTCAGTGTGAATCTAGACTTATACGATGGCAAACCACTAGCCTAGTAACACAGTTCCCGACGGAAACCAGAGCTCTAACCATGAGTGCCAGCTGCTTTCGGCTTCATCTCATGTCAAGGCCCAGACAGATTCACGGGAGACGCACAATCTTCTGTCAAGTAACAAATGACAACCAATCGTAACCATAGCAACAAACTGAACTGGTGAACTACCGAACATGCTGATTAGTCTCTTCCAACTGGTGGACATTGTTGTCTGTCTCTTCCAACAATGGGTGACGTCACTTGACAGAAGCCTACAGGTTCGATTCACTGACACTTAGGCGACGGACACTTCGGCGACAAAAGGTTGTTTAATTTATAAATTATGTAGCTTTTGGGCAATTGTGAAAATAAAGAATGACTTCAAAAAGATAATTTACAAACTAAAAATACAAATCCTCTATTTTGGAGCATTTTTTGTGTATTTAAAAAATTTTCATCCGATTTCGCCAAAGTCTGCCCCGGTCTCGCCAAAGTGTCCGGTTTCGAAGTATGTTGAAAGCATATACTTGCCTATCATGAACGGAGGAATCATGAATCAGAGGACGGCGTCTAAGGTAGGCCGAGGTTAAACTTGGTCTTTGCAATCCACTCTAGGATGCTGGGATACCCCCAAAACCCACGTGTTCTTTATTCACTTATAACAAGCATATCTATTGTAATAATTATTTAGGGGTTTGATATTAACAAGTAACAACACATACACAGTTAAAGTATACGTACTCAAGCGCTTTATTTATAATCAACCACTCGACAACACGAGGGAAAACAGACTGCCTGTCCGTCCCCAAGACGGACAATGTCTTGCCCTACCCTAGCCAATACAATAGGGTGCACATTCCAAGATGCTATAGGGTACAGTCCCGTACATACATATTCGCTACACTATCCCCCCCCCTGTACGGAGAATCGTCCCGATTCTTTATGCTATTCCAGCTTGGAGTCTGTCGGGGCAGTGTCTTACTCGCCCTGGATAACGTCGAGGTGTATCCACTGCTAGGGTAGTCTCGTGATCGTTGGTTGCTGCATCCTGCGCATCATTGGCCGCCGCTGGAAGCACAGCCCAATCTGGTCTCAGATTTACGTCAGCGACTTCATCTGCAGCGTGTGGTTCATCGATATCTGCCTGATCTTGTCCACCCAAAATAATCAGTGTTTCATCCTCCCTGGGCTGATGATCGTTTTCGGGCTGAGTGGTATCCAGGGGCTGAGGATCCTCTACGGGCGGTTGATCATCGACAATGTCATCTCTCGCCAAATACGGTTTCAGTCGATTATAATGTACGACTGGTCTACGTGCTCTGCAGCTTTCCGATTGCACACGGTAAGTCACGTCGGACAATACCTTCCTCACCACAAAGGGACCTTGCCAGAACTTGTGAAGTTTCCGGGCCAGTCCCCTCTTGACGGCTGGCTCATGCAGCCACACTCGATCGCCGACCTTATATGGCTCTCCTGCGCATCTGCGGTCATATACAGTCTTCTGTATCGCCTGCTTTGCTTTTGTGTTGGTCCGCACCGTCTCATAAGCATTGTCAAGCGTGGCTCTTAATTTGGACGCCCACTCGGTGATTTCCACGCTTTCTTCTTTCGGAGATCCGAACACGACATCAATGGGGAGTCGAACATTGCGGCCGAACATCAAGAAATATGGGCTGAACCTCGTAGTTTCTTGAATGCTGGAACGGTATGCTAACATGACAGGTTGTAGTTTATCATCCCAGTCAGTATGGTTTTTGTCAGTAAACTGACTCAACATAGCCCCAAGAGTTCGGTTGAACCGCTCCACTAGACCATCCGATTCGGGATGGTATGGAGTCGTTCTCGTTTTGGATACACCGAGCATCTTGCACATTTCAGCAAAAAGCCGGGACTCGAATTGGCGACCTTGATCGCTGTGAAGCTCACAAGGTGCTCCATACCGGCAAATGAACTCATCCACCAGTGTTCTGGCCACGGTCGATGCTTCCATGTCCGGCATGGCATAAGCCTCCGTCCAGCGAGTAAAATAGTCGGTTACCACCGCTATATATTTGTTGCCTTTGGTACTCCTAGGCAATGGGCCCACCAGATCTATCGCTACCCTTTGAAGTGGGAAACCACTGGTTTTTGAGACCAAAGGGGCGCGAGGGGTCTGGTTTGGTGCCTTCCTGGAACCGCAACCGGGACATTGGCGGCACCATAAAACTACGTCAACGTTCATTCCTGGCCAGTAGAAACGTTCACGTAACTTTCCTAGAGTCTTGGCCGTTCCTAGATGGCCGCCGGTAGGACTGTCGTGCAAGGCAACAAGGGTTTCTTTTCGCAGTACTTCAGGAGTTACAAGTTGTAGTTTGTCAGGGCGATTCTCTTCAAACCAACGTCTATACAATACTCCATCCTTAGAGACAAGGCGGTCCCATTGTGTCCACAGGCTCAAAGTTATTGGTCCATAACCAGAAACTTCATCGCGACTTGGTCTGGCTGATTTTGCATGCCAATTTTTAACCGGGGCAATGGACTTATCTCTGGCTTGATGTTCGCTTAGCTGTTGCGATGTCCAGGTAGGTGTCCAAACTAGGTTACCGGTATCACGAATGCTGTTAACATTGAGCGTTTCCTCGGTGATATCCTCTTGTTCCGCTACTACCCCGCATTGTCCACAAGCCCTGGATAAGCCGTCAGCATTGCCGTGAGCCTTTCCTGGTCTATGTTGTATGGTAAATTCGAACTCCGACAGTCGTTCTAACCACCGCGATACTTGGCCTTCTGGTTCTTTAAAATTTTGCAGCCAGCGAAGGGAGTTATGATCGGTTCGGATCAGAAAAGGTCGTCCTAGAAGGTAGTGTCGGAAATACTTCGTGCCATACACTACAGCAAGCAGTTCCCTCCGGGTGACACAGTACCTCCTTTCCGTCTTTGACAATGAGCAGCTGGCATACGCGATAACTCTCTCCTCTCCGCCTTGAATCTGACTCAGCACAGCTCCCATCCCTGTGTTACTGGCGTCAGTGTCTAAGATGAACTGGCCAGATGTTGTTGCAGAGCATAAGATGGGACTCGAAATTAACCTTTGTCTGAGTGATGCAAAGGCAATTTCACAATCATCGTTCCAAAGGAAACGGACTCCCTTTTGGGTTAGTCGATGTAAGGGTGCCGCAATGTCCGCAAAGTTCTTAACGAATCTGCGGTAATATGACGCAAACCCCAAGAACGATCTAACTTGTTCCAAGGTCTGTGGCGTTTTCCACTGTCGTACTGCCGCAACCTTATCGGGATCAGTAGCAATTCCAGCGGCTGAGATACAGTGGCCAAGGAATTTAACTTCTGTGCGGAGAAGATGACACTTCGAGGGTTTCAATTTGAGGTGTGCTCCTCGAAGTCTTTCAAAAATTTGTCGTAAGCGCCCAACATGTTCGTCAATAGTGGGACTCCACACTATGACATCATCCAAATAGACAGCGCATATGTCCCACTGCAGACCCATCAATACTCTGTCCATAAGACGCTGATATGTTCCGGGGCCATTACAAACACCGAAGGGTAACACTTGAAATTCATAAAGCCCTTCTCCTGTTGAGAAAGCAGTTTTCTGGCGATCTTCTGGGGCTATCTCGACTTGCCAATATCCACTGGCTAGGTCAAGGGTCGAGAAAAACTTCGATCCTGACACTGCATCGAGGATGTTGTCTATTCTTGGTAACGGATAAGCATCCTTGATCGTTACCTCGTTCAGGCTACGGTAGTCGACACAAAACCGTAAGCCTCCATCCTTCTTCTTGACCAAGACAATAGCACTCGACCAAGGGGAAGACGATTCTTTAATCACATTTTGATTGAGCATATCCGTAACCATGCTTCTTACCTCCTCTTGACGATGCATCGGAGTTCGTCTAGGAGGTTGTCTCACTGGCCTATGGTCTCCAGTGAGTATCTTATGATAAACCAGGTTCGTCCGTCCCAAGTCATCAGGGCTACGTGAAAACACATCCCCGAACTCATCTAATAGGGGAGTTAACTTACTTATTAGTTCAGGCTGGACATCACTTAGGTCGAATAGACGATGCGCCGGCATATCATGTTCACTGCGTCCTACGGATGCTGCAGTAACACAATAGCTTTCCTCTTCGCATGGTTCCAGGCGTCCCAGAACTGTTCCTTTGTACAGCGTGATAGGAGTATTACCCGGATTCATAGCCCGTACCGGGATGTACTCTGCTGAAGAATATGAAATACTTCTGGCTGCAAGGAGCTCATGCTTGTTTGATAGCCTGATGTTTGGCTCGAACATACCCAGGTACGAGTGTGATTGTAGTGAGTTTAAAGTACCTGGGAGTATGATCTCATGCCCCGCAGGTATTACCACATTCTCTCTTAGGGACACATGGGAGATTGGAAGGGTAATCGAACTTATAGGGGATAGTGGTACTGACGTACCATCATCGCAACGTACTTTCTGTTGAGACAATAACACATCACAGTTATAGCTCCTAAGAAAGTCGGCACCCAGAAGACATTTCTGAGATAGGTGGCGTGCAACCAACATAGTATGCACAAAGGTTCTTTCTGCCAAACAAATCCTTACCGTTCCGCGTCCGATAATTTGAAGAGAGTCTCCACTAGCATTTACTACTCTGGGTATCCCAGGCTCGCACAATATATCCTCCTTCTCTCTGATTCGCAGCCAAACATCTTCTCTTACAGAGACACCGCCGCACCTGTGTCGACTAGGATTTCCATCATTTCGGTCCCTAGTTTACCGGAAATAAATACTGCCGACTCCGACTCGACACACCACACACCACTCTTCAAAATGGCTGTCTGTAACGTGGCTGGCATATTGTTAGTTAGTACGCCAGCCTCCCCCCGTTTCCCGAAGACTGAGATGACATTTGACCCCCTCCATTGACATTTCCGGAATTTGTGCGTGGTGCCCAGCAGGTAGCCTGTAGGTGGCCTTCTTTCCCACAATTGAAGCACGTTCTTCGACCACGGTCACGTTGCTGCCTGCTGCCCCCTCTTCCACTTGAGGAGTTGTTGCCGGACTGAAGGGCAACGGTCAACTGAGTCATGGCCTCCGCCATTGAACGCATGACGGTCATGTTTTCGTTCAATAGTCGATCCATTGGTGATAATGGTTGCACGACGCTGCACTCCTTAACTGTTTCTGGGTTGACACAATTACAAGCTTTTTTATTTGAATTTGCTTCTAACAAGGCTATACCCTCAAGATCGTAGGCTACGCTAACTGCCTTCTCTAAACTGTCCGGGCGAGCTTGTCTGGCCATCACTCGAATGGACTTATCCAAACATTCAAGGAACCTACCCTTAGCTAGGTCCTCGCGAGCGTCTTGAGGCAGTCGAGGGTACGCCTTTAATGCCAAGCATTCCAGGTCGGTAGCTAGGGAAGAAAGTTCTTCCCCATGTTTCCGTTCACGAGCTTGGAAGGCTAACTTATGCGACTCAACCTTCTCGGCGGGGTCAAACTTAGCTGACAGAGCCACAATAGCTAGATTATATTCGTCTTGGGTTGCACTAGGTAATGCCCGAAACGCCTTCAACGCATTCCCATTAAGGCTGAGGGCCAAGTAATCGCTCTTGACTGTATTGTTCCAATTGTTTATTTTAGCAACTCTTTCAAATTGGAAAACCCAGTCATCGAAGTCGCCAATGCCAGAAAATACAGTGGGCACAGCTCGATTTGTAGACGCCATTTTATTGTTCGTTAATAACAACTGTTAACCGCACACGGAATATATATGTACAAAATACAAGTTTAGCACACTATGGGTATCTATAGTCTTCACGAATCAAGTTTAGCGCACACGGGGTATAGATATACAGTTAGTACCGCGCAAACGTTCACCATAGAATATTGTTCAACTTGACACCTTGTGTAGGCCTATGGTCAACACCAAGTCTTGTAACTAATATTGTTTTTTAAAACTAAATTCACTATAAATAATCACCTGATTAACTGACTGTTATAGCAGTTTTGGGGATCGCGCGTTTTTCTAAACACTTTAACTGCACTTATTATTTTATTTATTTTTATAATGTTCAAATTCTCACCGCCGTCACCAGTGTAATAATTATTTAGGGGTTTGATATTAACAAGTAACAACACATACACAGTTAAAGTATACGTACTCAAGCGCTTTATTTATAATCAACCACTCGACAACACGAGGGAAAACAGACTGCCTGTCCGTCCCCAAGACGGACAATGTCTTGCCCTACCCTAGCCAATACAATGGGGTGCACATTCCAAGATGCTATGGTATAAGTACAGTACCGTACATACATATTCGCTACACTATGAATCACTGTGCCCCCCCCCCCCCTCCCCCATTCGCTTGGTACTTACATCGTCACGGGTGTGGGGGATGAAAACACAGGTGGTAATGGTCAAGGGATCAAGGAAAAATTAAAAGGGTCACATTTCATTTTTTCTCTTCAAAATGGCTGACCTGGAAAAATTAAATGAGAGACGATTGCGTTTTACATATCCCGTACACATTTTATATTTGTAAAAGTAAAATTGTCCGTCGCCTAAGTGTCCAATGATAAAGTGGATGAAAGTAGATCGCCTAAGTGTCCGTCGCCTAAGTGTCCAATGATAAAGTGGATGAAAGTAGATCGCCTAAGTGTCCGTCGCCTAAGTGTCCGTCGCCTGAGTGTCCGTATACCACAGGTTCTAAAGCTCAAACTACCCGCGCGTTAATGGACGTCAAATGATGTGTACATATTTTATAATTCGTTGTAAAATTATCAAATAATCACTCAAAGACAGCATTGCAATATCTACGTGAAACCTTTTCTCGTATATGAGTGTTTACTACAAAATGTACTGTAATTTTGTTAAGATTCGATAATTTTCGTGGAAAACATGTTATATTTCAAGTCTGGCAACACTGAGTCAGACCTTCAGTCGGCAACAACTGCGCATTGCGTTCCTAGGTCCGGTCCAGTGGTGAACAAGATGAAGGCGCGAGCCACCTGAGCGCTAGTGGTGTGAGGTAGGGGGGACGGTCGCTCGGAACTTACAAGCTACACACAAAACCACAGCATAGATGCGACATAATTTAGCTTGTAATTATCATTCGTGTTAATTCCCCCCCAACAATTAGGTTATATGGGAGTACCAATGATCGAGTGATGATGGAACTGTGAAGTGTTGATAGGAAGCACATTTACAGAAACCCATGTCTCGTGCGGGACTCGAACCCACGCCCGACCTGACTTCAGTTTCTACCACTAGCGATGATTGACTGAGCCACAGGGGCGGCCATCTCATTCACTCAAAGGCCACATATTATTAATTTGTGCTAGTATAATACAATCATACATTTATTTATTAATTCATTATTATTATTTTCAATAACATAGTTTATGAATTAAACACAACTTAATGGTTCAAGTCATAAACATCAGTAGTAACAAGCCATCCCCGTGGCTCAGTCAACTATCGCACTGTGTTGAAAGCTGAAGTCATGCTGGGCGTGGGTTCGAGACCCGCACTAGACATGGGTTTATGTAAACGTGCTAGCTATCATCACTCCATCGTTTAATAGTCACCTGCTCATTCGTACTCCCGTATCACCTTAGCTGTTGGTGGGGTCGTTGAGCAGCATGAAAATAATATAACTTATATGAAAATGATATAAAAATATTACTGAAATGATGAATTGATACATGCTATGAATGTGAGTATAAATGGATTCTTGAAAAGGCAATAGACTACCATATTAACTGCTAAAATTCCAATCAAATTTATAAAATATTAGTTTCGATTAGAATTCCTGCGAAATTCAACAAAAATACTTGTCATAGTGTCCCTAGCGCCCTTCAAAAGACCAATCACAGTGATATTCTAAATATTATAGGGTAACAAATATGTTTGTTTCAAATATGAAGAATATTGTCAAATATGAAGATGTTGTTTCATAGATGTACCTATGACTGGACCCAAGCTGAATGGACTCAGACAGACGCTCGGATATTCCCAGGTATAATCTCTACCACGGACATACTGGCGGGTCGACACTCCCGGTCGTTTCGGTTACTTGATACAGGAGACGGTCGATCGGTCCGCCGTCTCTTGTGTTGTCGCTGCTTGTCCTTTGTTCGCTGTATAACACTCCTTGCTAGCTTTCAGACAGGATACGCGTAGAACCAGGGAAACGCCATAGTGGCACGTATTCCACTGAGACGGATGGTCGAGTGTACATACACTGAACCGACAGTCAGGAGACCGGGGTTCGAAACCTTATACACAGTATTCAATCAGGTCGGTCCTTCAAGCCAACGTCATCAATAATAGCAGGACATTATAGGCTGTATCAAGAGTTTTATCAATATTCGTGTTTAAAATTGAAACATATAATAACATGATGAATACAATTGAACATATAGGCCTACATAATAATAAACGAGAAAAAAAAAAACGGAACAAAATTCACAATTTGTTTAAAATACAATAGATCAAAAAAAATGAGAGATGAAAGGAGATTTCAAGAAGAAAAAGAAGATCAAGGGAATGAAAAGATTCAAGGTTTTTTCTCCCCACTGTGAATGTTTGTATTTTTTTCCAACCCTGAAGTTACTACCCTATTTAAGATTTGATTCGTTTGTTAAATGGATTGTTATATTTCAATTATTCTTTGGGGGTTGAGATCGCCCTTGTGGTGCCCTGTTCAAACGATCTCATCTTTCATCCATAGCCTTGATTGGGAAACAATGATTATGCATAAAGATTTTATGTTATTAAAATAAACGTAATTAGAGTTATACTTCTAATAAATAGTTCGGAATGTTATGGATTGACATTTTGTTATTCGACGAATCGTGTAGTGATTGAATTAATAATAATAATGATAATATTCATTTATTTAGCGTTAAGCTATTTGGATTACATACATTTATATAACACTCTATCATAAGATAATACAACTGAAAGGTGAAGGTCACCCGAGATCACGTGCGCTATCATTTACCGCCGAGTCAAACAAAGTTATTATTTATTAGCGAAAATATGTCAAGATAAAAACGAAAAGAAGAACAGATGCTATGTGCTACTATCTCATTTGGCGTATCGACACACCAAGCCGTTCGTGCTAATTGGTGGTGGAGACGCTCGATCGGGTCTGCAATAGCAGGTGGCAAAAGCATCTGATAATCATCGTGTAAGTTATCCTGTGAGAAATGGGACAATTTGTGCAATTGAATTTGGGGAGCTGAGAAAGTTGGCCATGTCGGTTGCGACATTTGAATGGAGATTGAAGAATGAACCTCGTGCAGACGAAATGATGTGTGGCCATGTAATATGTTGATTCTGTGCATTTGTTCATTTGCTTTCATCATTTATGAGACGTAGCACTCGCCCACTTTTACAGTTCAATTTGTACTTGGAAATTCGTGGAAATTATAAAATGGACATAGAAATGAATAATGAATGAAAAAATGTATTTCACGAATTTCATTATACTGTATACAGATAAAGTTGAGAACCTACATGTCAAAAACGAATATCGCCAGTACGTATAATTCAAAATCATTGGTTTCAAATCACATGATACATTGTTTTCATATTTAATCTGTAAGCTTCATTTTAATTGATTCTGAATGTTATTGTATTGTTAAATGTATCGCTGTTTTTCATCGCTCTCGATGAGGGGCCGGAGTGAAAAATCCCCATCAGTATATGAAACCAAACCGAACCAAACACGGATATTGGACTCTGTAATCAACGATACCCAGTTACTTATATTATTCAATGATATGCGACAAATTAATCTCAAGTCTTGATCATGAAAACGATGTAACTCTGTCAGGATGGTCGACCATGGCGGGAATCGAAGCCCGGTCTCTTGAAGGATGGATTAGCTTGCTAGCGAGTGATGACAGTTGATGACTGCTAGTTGTTGTTACTTGGTGGCAAAGCTATTCATACATGTGTATTGATAAGAGAATGCTGAAGGCTCGAACCACCCGTACGCCAAGTGTGTGGGATAGGACAAACTGTCGATTGGAAGCTTCATTTCTCGTAGGTAACCCGAAACTGCGAAATGTACGTTCGAAACTTAATGTCGTTGATGATATCTAATACGTGGATTCGGATACCCGAGCTACCAACCTATGCCACGCTAGTGGAAATTGACAGCTCGACACAGTTGGTCGTGGCGCATCGGCGTTACACCCGCCAGCGTATTTAAGTACTACTTTATCGACTTCAATGCATCGTGTACCATTTCCTTTCTCTCAACCTGAAACCGGGCGCGAGTATTTTTTCAGCTACCGGTTGTTTTCTATAGCCAATGGTCCAATCGACCAATCCCGGACGGCCGGACTCTTGCTTATGTCGGCTAATAAATCATCTCATTCTCAATGTTGCGTTGGCTCTGCCGTAACACGCTCGCTTTTGGTTACGAAGGTCGCCAGTTCGAATCCCGGTTTATCAATACTTTTTTGTTTTCATGAAATGATGTTTTTGATAATGTTCTACTATCCTTCTCTATTTTCTGAAAACCTAAAAAATATATGAAGTTATATTTGTCGTAAGAATTATTATTGGGGGAGGCTGTCGTGGTTATGGTTAGGTAGGTCAGGTTGGTGTCGACCGGTATACCGACCCGAAACCGAGGTTTTGACCAAATTCACGGGCGGAAAAGCTACCTAAAACACCGATACTTGAAACATTGGAATCAGCAATACTACAAAAGATAAGTATTGCCGCGCGAACAGCCTAGACGAGCTGCGATTGGCTAATAGAAAACAACCGGTAAATGAAAAAATACTCGCAAACCGGGTGGTACAACGATATATTTCAGGTGAGAAATAAAGCGGGCGTTACGCTGGCGCAGATTTTTTAAATATTTATGTCATGAAGCAAGGCAATTTGATACTTTTATTAGGCCCACCTTAACGAAAATATCACGTTTTGCTACTGTTATTTACGAATATTCGTCAAATCTAAGCAATGCTATTTTATTTACATCATACACACAGTCGTTCAATGTTTTGTTCATGATATGTGTGTATGACATTTTACATCATACACACGTTAATTTCATTGTTCTATGTCTGTGGACTGAGTGTTTGACCATTTACATCATACACGTATCTGTTTTGATGTTCTGTGTTATGTTTTGTCCTTGACTCACTTAATGTGTTGTTTCCAACATACTGTTGGTTTCATGATTATCGTGATAATGTACTTTCATAGTAATCGGTTCATTACATCGTATAGGCGCAAAATGACCTCGGTGTCGACGCGCCTCTGAACCCAACATTCATTCATTCATTCATTCAATACTGCAGAAATGCATACAAATACTAAATAGTAGGCCTCGATCTTTTCCTTCCCACTAACCAAAACACATAATAAAATGTTTCCATTCATATAGATTTTTTTAATAACCATCATTAAAATCATAGTCGTAATTATCAAAAATTAGAATGATCATCGAGTTCCTAATGTTATACTGTGTTATGCTACATTAATCATTAAT
>OU015469.1:4157418-4252330 GCA_907164805.1 Brachyptera putata
TGATAAAGCTACACGACCACTAGCTATCCGAGCTAAGGAGCTGTTAGGGCGACTACTGAGCGAGCTCCCAGCTGTGTATGCGACTGGATACTGCAAGGTAGCTCCTTGGACCGTGCCTCGACCAGTCTGCCTCACCCAGCTGGCAAGGCACGCTAAAGCAAGCACACCCGACTCTGTCTACAGGCAATATTTTTATCTATTAACCGCCTCTTTTTCTGACCATGTCTTCATATTTACTGACGGTTCAAAGACAGACGATGCGGTGGGTTGTGCCTTCAATATAGGTTCAACTAGCTTTAAATACAAACTCAACTCCTTGTGTAGCGTCTATAGTTCTGAACTGTTTGCGATCCTCCAGGCTCTGGAAAAAAACAAGCAACACAACCAAAAGAAGTTCTTGATTTGTACAGACTCGCTCAGTTCCATGCAAGCCCTGGATGTTTTCTCACCAACCGACCATCTTGTGCAGGACATCCAGACCCTCCTAGCTGAGCTTGCGGCTCAGCGATGCGAGGTTGTCTTCTGCTGGGTGCCAGGGCATGCAGGAATCCCAGGCAATGAGCGAGCTGACAAGGCGGTGAAGAAAGCTACTCTTCTTGCAGCTACGTTTGATTCCCGTCTCCATATTAATGACCTAAAGAACCATTTTAAACGAGAAATGAGGAGTGACTGGCAAGTGTCGTGGAATGCTGTAACAAACAACAAGCTGAAGGTCATCAAAAGGACAGTTAGACCATGGCACTCGTCTTGTAGAAGGAGCCGCAGAGACGAGGTTGTTGTTGCCCGCCTGCGCATTGGAAATACTCTTCTGATGCACGGATTCATCCTGAGAAGAGAAGAGCCGCCTGAGTGTGAGGAGTGCCTTGAGCCACTCACCGTTCACCACCTCTTGGTCGACTGTGACAAGTTCCGGGGTCTGCGCCGGAGTCTGCGTATGCCGGATGACTTGTCACAGATCCTTGGTGATGACTCAGATAGCGTATACTGTGTCCTCGAGTTCATAAGAAAAGCAGGACTTTTGAACTTGATATAACTTGACTTGACGATGATCGTAGTTTTAGTTGCAACTCTTGTGTGAATGTTCCTGTTTGTATGCATGTAATTTATTAGTATGAATGTGTGTGTGTATGTGAGTACGAATGCAAACTTGACATTATCCTAACTGTATGACACATCTCTCTCGAGATTTATTCCTTTCAGTATTGAACAAACGACCAAAATGACGTTTTTTATACAATCATTTTGTTCAGCTATCAATTGTATCAGTGTGTGTATGACGATTTACATCATACACACAGTCGTTCAATGCTGTGTTCATGAAATGTGTGTATGACTCTTATATCATACACACGTTTGTTTCATTGTCCTGTGTTTGAGGAACGTGTGTTTGACCATTTACGTCATTCACGTATCTGTTAACCGTTCTGTGATATGTTTAGTCCTTAACTCACCTCTTGTGCCGTTTCCAACATATTGTTGGTTTCATGATTCGGTTCATTACATCGTATTCATTACATCGGTTCATTACATCGTACAGGCGCAAAATGACCTCGGTGTCGACGCGCCTCTAAACCCAACATTCATTCATTCATACTGAGCGTAGAAATGTGATCGTGAATGAATGAGTAAACCACAACTCGAGTCAACTACTCGTTGCAGTTGGTCGATACTCTCGTGCGTCGAGTCGTGTGTTACCTTCAGCTGGTGAGATGTTTTGAAATGATGGCTGGGTTTCCAAGGTCATCGTAGACTGAGTAAGGCTGGTAGTCCTGCAAGTCTGTTACAGGATGGAAAATGAATCTCTCCGCCTTCAGTACTTCATATACTTGCAAATCATCCATCAGTTAACAAGTGCCATACATGTATTACCTCGTTTGCATCTTCAATCTTCAGGACGTTCAGCGTCGAGTCCGACTCCAATATTACAAGGTGGGATGCGCTATATTTGGTGCCATGGAATACACATTGACTTTCAATCATAACGTCTTTTGTAATAACTAATGCGGAATTGTCCTTGATTGCAGCATTAATCTCGCCTTTACAGATGTAGGTGTTGTTATCTGTTTCCTTCTCCATGATAATCTCTTGCGGAAAAGACATTTACCGAATAGGAGCCTTGGAATATCGGTGCTTCATCGCATCGACAATGTCACATTTCAAGTGTTTTCTGTTGTACGTACAACGTCTTTGAAAAACTGATACAAATTCATCCTGATATATTTCCAGCACTGTACAGGTCGCACCGTTGGACTGATCAACATGAAACTTTTTCTTGCCACGTGGACCTATCTGTATCTGTATACATGAATTGGGTAAAAGGGAAAGAGAGAACAGCAGCTTACCAACGTTTACAAGTAGACCACAAGTAGGCCTATCTACTTGTAAACCTTGGTAAGCTGCTGTTCTTTCTTCACGTTTTAGCCAATTCACATTTTGATCCTCAGGCTATTTTCCTAAACACACCGAGTTATTTTAGATCTGTATTCTGTATACATAATTTTTGGGCCAAATTTGTGCAGTATAAAAAATACAATGAGCCCAATCTCTGCTGTATTTGAACGGAAAGTTCAATTTTCTTATCTCCACCGTCATCTCACAACTGCAACACAGTCACCTTATTACATAATATCAATAGCCACAAGACACCCACCTTTTTCTTAACAGAAGAATTTCCCATCATTGGCCGAGGATCATCGGCTCTTCCATCATCCGATCTCAATGGCCTCAGGTATTATGCGGGGAACATAGTGTAGGATAGTGGAAAGAGTTTTTGCGTTAGCTAAGTCGATCCAGTGTCCCTCCTGCATAGCGTGTTGAGAAAGTGCGGATGCGCTCTTACCCTGTCTCACAGCCAACTCATGCTCCTTCACTCTAGCAGATGTTCTTCTATTAGTCTGGCCCACATAGACTTTAGAGCACGAACCACACGGGACCTCATACACACCTCTCGCTTCGAGAGGGATTGCATCTTTGGCACTACCCAGCAAAGAGCTTATTTTGCGTTCAGGTCGGAAGGAGGTAGTGATGTTGTGCCTCTTCAGAATACGACCCACTTTGTCTGTAATACCTTTGATGTATGGTAGGTGAACTGTTGCGTGTGGCTCGTCCTTTAGTTTTTCCTCACTCTGGGATGTGCTGTGACTACGTCTGAATGCCTTGGTGATGGTGTAGTGCGAGTAACCATTAGCGTGAAGAGCCTCGCGAAGGCCTTTCAGTTCTCCGGACGAGTGCTCCCCATCAGACAGTCTCATTGATCTGGTAACCAGAGTGTTGACTACCGAGTTAAGCTGTGCTGGATGGTGGTGAGAGCTGGCATTGAGGTACCGGTTCGTATGGGTCGGCTTCCGATAAACGGTGTGCCCAAGACTTCCATCACTCCGTTTGTTGATTAAGACATCCAGAAATGGTAGTTTGCCATTCTCTTCAACCTCCATCGTGAATTGAATCCTTTGGTGGAGGCTATTCAGGTGTATCAGGAACTCAGAGAGACTTGCAATACCATGAGGCCAAATAGCGAACGTGTCATCCACATACCGGAGCCACAAACTAGGTTTCAGAGGCGCTGTGTCTAGAGCCCGGATTTCGAAGTCAGTCATAAAAAGATTGGCTATCACCGGAGATGAAGGAGATCCCATAGGAGCACCTTCTATTTGCTTGTACCTCTGGCCCTCGTACATGAAAATATTATGCATATGCAAAAATATTAGAATACTTTAGTTTTTAAATTTCAATTTTCAATTTTATTCATTTTTATTCAAATTTATTATTTATTGAAATTAAATTTTTATACTTGTAGTTCCTGCTCATTTTTAATTACATGGGCCTATATTCAAAACATACTCCTTCTAAAAAAGTATGTACAAAATTAAAATATATCACAAAAACTCATCCCTCATACGCTCTTTAGGCCTATACGTGCAATAATAAAATATTATGTATATGCACAAATATTTGAATACCGGTACCGTACTTCAAATTAGTTCTTAAATTTAAATTCTCAATTTTATTTTATTTTTATTTAAATTCATTATTTATTAAAATTAAATTTTTATACTTGTAGTTCCTGCTCATTTTTAATTACATAGGCCTGTATTCAAAACATACTCCCTCATAGTTACTATAATTTAGAAACTGGTTACAGGTCATCTTCTTCATCGTTCATGGCCTCAAGTATTTGATGATCCTTCGGCTGATGGCCAATAGCGTCCAAAACCTGTGCAAGAGCGACTTCGTTGGTGTTAAGCCGTTGAGTTGACCAACCGGTACTTCCTTCTCTGTTCTGGTGGCTGTGCACCGAGAGTCAGGAGATTGCAGGCAGCGTCCAAACCTGTGCAAGAGCGACTTCGTTAGTGTTAAGCCGTTGAGTTGACCAACCGGTACTTCCTTCTCTGTTCTGGTGGCTGTGCACCGAGAGTCAGAAGATTGCAGGCAGCGTCCAAACCTGTGCAAGAGCGACTTCGTTAGTGTCAAGCCGTTGAGTTGACCAACCGGTACTTCCTTCTCTGTTCTGGTGGCTGTGCACCGAGAGTCAGAAGATTGCAGGCAGCGTCCAACAACTGTGCAAGAGCGACTTCGTTAGTGTCAAGCCGTTGAGTCGACCAACCGGTACTTCCTTCTCTGTTCTGGTGGCTGTGCACCGAGAGTCAGAAGATTGCAGGCAGCGTCCATCTCCTTCTCCATTGTCTGGAGAATGTCAATGTATCTAAACATTGGCTTCCCTTCAACGTTGTTCGTAGTTCGTGGTCCATTGTGGTCGCTCTGACTCCACGACGAACTAAAGTAATAGAAACATATTATCAATTGTCTAAATAGGGAAACGCTATATTCTAACTTCTTCACATGTCACTTGAATCTATTCCACAGACCGAAGGAAATCTTCATATGATTGATACTGTTGGAAACCAACTAAATAAATGGTTATTTTTTTGGACAATAACATATAGTATTAAGAAAGCAATTGAGAAACTATTAAATGTTAGCAACAAGTGTCACCAATAAAGTAAAACATTTAAAATCTGTGATGGATATGAAGAAGGCACTGGTATAATTCTCTGGAAACCAAGGTTTATATACCAACAGACAGCCGCGGTTCTTGAACCTTCGAAGTGATCCATGGCCTGTATATGTACATTGAGCTGACCAAATGTTCTTAATTCTACATTTCCATACTTCCAAGCTCATCTCACAACGCACATAAGGCGTTTTCCTAGTTTTATTGAATATACATGTCATTGCCGTTTGCCTGAGCGGTCTCAAGATATGCATGCAGGTTTGCTCTGCATCTATATACAGGCGCGGACTGGCTCCAGAAGGCCCGGGGAGCTGCTTGTTAAGTCAGTGCCAGGCGCACACAACGCCCGCCGGAAGCATCCTCGCTGAGCGAAATTTATCGATTTTTTATGTTTTTCAAGTAGTTTTTTACACATATCTTGACACAAATTAATATTCATATTGTATATAACTGTTTTCGATGGATTATTATTTGGATAGGGATGCGTTTAATCAGTAAATAATTTCTTTAATAAGTAAATAATTTCAATCGATTTAGTAATTGATTAATATATAGCTCAACTACAGTGGTTACAAACATAGGTAAGTATTGAATTGAAAGTTTTCTTGACATTGACGATGAACTCTGTCCCAGCTTGTCGATGATTGAGTTCACGTTGTGTTCAACACTGAACAATCGTTCTCTTTCGAAGAGCTGCCGAAGACAACGCAAGAACCATAATAATTCATTGATTCTCTTATAGTTGTAGTTATGTTTTTTGTTCGGCAATTCTTCTGAGCGATGAACAAATACATATTTATATAGACATTGTCTACATAATTATATAATATGTTCGAAAGGGGCCCGGAACGGTCATTAATCCCAGCCAGCATCCCCTGCCAGTCCTCGCCTGTCTAGATAGATATAACGACGGAGTGACCGACCGTCCTCTGCGTTCGTTGATTGCTCTGCGTTCGTTGATTGCTCTGCGTTTTCCCCGATTCCAGTGATATATATTTCTCCTCGGTATGAGTGATTTATTTGCTACTGTTTTTGAGAGTTCACTTGTTTCAAAGAGATGTTGACCCCTTGTATTGACTTTCGTGTGTCCGAGTTACGATTATATTCATTTAAACGTGCGTGATATGATCATGAATAGTTCATCAATTACAAAGAAAACTCTTCAATATAAAGAATTCATGAGACATTCGGTTTCGTCCAAGGCGAGTAGACTACAATAGAGTGGGTATATATCAGCCTAGATTCTATTCGACTTGAAATCGATATTATCGATTGGATATTATTTCCAGGAACATTTATTCCCGAGATCCATCAAGGATCATATATGTCAGGGCGAGCCTACTAAGCGGGGCTCACACTAATGGAATGACCTGATCAATAGAAACTCAATTTCAATTGAAACAAATAATTATTCTCTCTCATAACTACATACTAAACACACAGACGAAACTAGAAGATATCGATAAATAGAGAGAAGCCCGCATAAGAGTAATTGGCTCGTGTGTGCGGGCTACCTCGAAACAACAAGCGTTTGACGGTGTTGTTCCGCATTACACAAATAACACAAATAAACAAAAACACAAATGAACAAAATAATAAGTCCTATAATGTACAGTGTAATGTATAATGTACAGGTTCTATTAATAATTTGAGAAATCATCTGTACAATTTTTAATTCTTTTAACAGAACTTACTAAAATTATAAATGAACTCAGATGTGAGATCAAATCTTTACGCGAAACCGCTGATAAAAATACTCCAGTTGCTTCAGCACTGGTTCATAAACAGATCGAAAAAACCAAAACAAATTTTATGAGGCTGGAGAAGTCACCAGCCGAAACATCTGAGAGGTCAGTGACCTCAAAAGATAACAAACCGAGGAATGGTAACCTCAAAATCAACCGCCCTGCCCTTCCGGAAGGAGCTCAACCACTGAACGACTATCAGGGAGAGCTGTCCGATGAGAGCGCAGAAAATGAATACCTCAGGAAAAATTTCAAAAAGAAGGGAAAACATCCACCCATTTGAACGGTATTATTATACAATTCAACAAGACTTTTGAATTCTAATTTCAAGGGTACTTATAAATATCACTTTTTCTATTATCTTATTTCAAAATGGCCATGTTACAATGGAATTGTAATGGATACAATAGACAGAAAGAAGAGATAAAGCTTTTAGTATCCACTTTCGAACCCATGTGTTTCTTCTTTCAAGAAACACATTTCAAATCAACAGATTCACCATCATTACGTAATTATACTTTTCATCGCTTCGATGATTTAACTGGGAATAAAGCAAGTGGTGGAGTAGCTATAGCTGTTTCAGACAGCGTTCAATCAAGTCCACTGCAACTTATAACACCATTACAGGCAGTGGCAATAAGTGTTACTGTACCACAGCCAATAACTTTCTGTAATATATATTTGCCAGAATGGGCACCTGTCACGCAATATAATATCCAAAACCTTGTGTCACAACTTCCTCAACCATATGTCCTGTTAGGAGACTTTAACGCCCACAACCAACTGTGGGGTGACACAATGGCGGATGGGAATAATAGAGGACGTCTTTTCGAAAAGTTTTTCAATGATAATAATCTAGTAATTTTGAACAATGGTGGAAAAACAAGATTCAATGCATTTAACGGTGAATTTTCGGCCATTGATTTATGTGTTTGCACACCATCTATATCACCTCTATTTAACTTTTCAATCCATTCAGATCTGTGTGGAAGCGATCACTACCCTTTGATATTAGATCTGGTTACAAAACCTCAACCTATTCAACGCTGTGCGCAATGGAACTTGCGACGAGCCAACTGGATTAATTTTACTAATCTGGCTGATCTCGGGGAGACAAAACATATTGATGATGCGGAATTGAGAATACAAAAAGTAACTGATATCATCATAGCTGCAGCTTCAGAACATATACCTTTAACATCCACTAACCCACGGCACACTCCTGTACCATGGTGGAACGTGGAATGTAAAGAGGCTATCCGCAAGAGGAAAAAAGCGATGAAAATTTTTCTTAAATATCCCACAAATTCAAATTTGATGGCTTTCAAACAACTTCGTGCGAAAGCTCGTTTTATTATCAAACAATCTAAAAAATCTTCTTGGAACAATTATATATCTTCAATTAATCATTTAACTCCTCCTGCTAAAGTATGGAGTAGAATCAAAAAGATCGATGGTAAACATAAATCAACAATTATTCCTGGTCTAAATATAAATGGAGATTTGGTTTCATCACCTTTGGAAATAACGGAAGCCCTTGGAGAATATTTTTGTGACGTCTCTAGCTCTCAACATTATTCGGCACAGTTTCAAATTCATAAGCGTCGAGCTGAAAGCCGGAAGCTAGACTTCTGTTCTGCTAATGATGAGGAGTACAACTCACTGTTTAGTGTATGGGAATTGGAGAACGCAATCATGCGTTCGAAAGACACAACACCAGGAGGTGATAAAATCCACAACCAATTTATTAAACACCTATCTTTACTTTCGAAAGAACATCTTTTAAATTCATTCAATTTAATTTGGACGTCCGACACTTTTCCTGACACTTGGAGACATGCAATTTTGATTCCTATTCTCAAGCCAGACAAGGATAAGAAGAGTACGTCTTCTTACAGACCCATCTCATTGACAAGCTGCCTGTGCAAGGTGATGGAGAGGATGATCAACTACCGATTAATGTGGATGTTGGAAGACCAGAACCTCCTTTGCACAGTACAATCTGGCTTTAGAAAAAACAGAAACACGCTCGATCATCTTATTCGCATGGAAAGTTTCATCCAAGATGCTTTTCTAAACAGACAACACACTATATCTGTTTTCTTCGATCTGGAGAAAGCATATGATACGTCGTGGAAATATAACATTCTGAATATAATACATAATTGGGGCCTCAAAGGTCACCTCCCTATTTTTATCAGCAATTTTCTATTTAACCGTCGCTTTTGTGTTCGCGTGGGAAACGTTCTATCCAGAATATTTTTTCAAGAGAATGGTGTGCCACAGGGTTCAGTTCTGAGTGTAACTCTATTTGCTATTGCTATCAATGGCATTGCAAATTGTATCCCTGCCACCGTAACTTCATCTTTATTTGTTGACGATTTAGCAATTTCCTGCAAATCAGCCAGATTAACAACAGCAGCACGACAAATTCAGTTAACCATTAACAACCTTGATAAATGGTCTGAAGAGACGGGTTTCAAGTTTTCCACATCGAAGACCAAGTGCATACACTTCTCTCGTTTGAGAGGATTGCACCCAAATCCAGACCTCTTCATGAAAGGAGAACTCTTATCATATTCCGACAATGTCAAATTTCTGGGTCTCAACTTCGATTCAAAATTGAACTGGAAAAATCACATTGCTATTGTCAAAAATAAATGTTACAAATCTCTAAATTTATTACGATACTTGAGTGGGACTACATGGGGAGCGGATCGTACAACTATGATGATGCTGTACAGAGCACTAGTTAGATCTAAACTAGACTACGGCTGTATGGTGTACGACTCTGCTCGTGTTAGCTACCTCAAACCGCTCAACACCATTCATAATACTGGCATTCGACTGGACATTGGAGCTCTCCGTACCAGTCGTGTGGAAAGCCTGTATTGTGAATCGGGTGAACCATCACTTGCACATCGTCGCCAATACCTTCTCGCAGGCTATACCTCTAAATTAAAGTCCATGCGTAATCACCCTTCATACAAACACATATTCGATCATCAATTCCAACCCGTTTATGATGCTAAACCTTCTGCTACCTTACCTACAGGTATTCGTTTGTCTCGTCTTTTAGTTGACTTTGAATTAATTCTACCCGCTGTCTACCCAACCAGATCCAGCATTACTGCTCCCTGGCTGGTGCAAAGGCCTCAAATTAATACCCAACTCACAAGTTTTAAAAAAGAGGATACCAGCTCACTCATTTATCGTCAGAAATTTTACGAAATATGTTCACATTTCAAAAACTTTGTTCATTACTTCACGGATGGATCAAAACTGAACGACTCCGTAGGGAGTGCGTTTTGGTCAACTGATATTCAATGCTGTTTTAGACTGAATTCAATGTGTAGTGTTTTCACGTCCGAAATTGTAGCTATAATTAGATCTTTGGAACATATCTCCAGTCGTCAAGAGAAAGCATTCTTTATATGTTCAGATTCGCTTAGTACACTTCAAGCTATGACAAACATATACCCTGATAACTACTTGATACAGAAGGTGCAAAACCTGCTGACCAACCTGGCATTACGGGACGTCAACATAGTGTTTTGTTGGATTCCTGGTCATGTGGGCATCCAGGGAAATGAGATCGCTGATAAAGCAGCTAAAGATGCTACTCTGAGAAATTTTGTCGACGAACCTCTCGTACCTTTCTTTGACTTGAAATCTCATTTCAAACTCTTATTCAAACATAAATGGCAATCAGAATGGGACAAAGAGATAAACAACAAGCTTCGTGAAATTAAACCTACAATCGACTTTTGGGATTCCTCTATCCGAAGTTCGAGAAGAGAAGAAGTGGTGTTGGCCCGTTTGCGAATAGGTCACACTCTCCTGACTCAAGCTTATCTATTTACAATAGAACAAATCAAACCGCGATGTGATATTTGCAATGATATTCTTACTGTTAAACATATTCTTATTGTTTGTCAAAAATACTCGACCATAAGACAACAGTTGTCCATGGATACTACTCTGGATAAAGTACTGTCAGATGACTCAAAACGTATTGATAAGATATTCAAATTTCTAAACTCAACCGATCTATTGGATAAAATATGAAAAACTGATTTCGTAGACAATTATATTACTCAAATATTAAAGAGAATAGAACAAAAGAAAGATAAAAACGGAAACAGGGTGATGAAATGACCATGCTGTCGGTGTCACCCAAAAAAAAAAAAAAAAATCTTTTTGTAATAATTAATTATCTTTTTTTAATCATCTTTTTTCATTTTTTTTTCATTTGTAAGAACCTCAAATATTTCAATTTTCATCATTAGTATTTTTTTTATCATTAGTATTATTTTTTAAAGTATACTGTTATTATTATTCATTTCAACTTTCAATTTCAATCTCTCACTTATTCAACTATATTTCATATTTTAAGAATTGTATTTTATATTGATTATCATCCAGTAAACTTTTTGATAAGCCAGGGACCAATAAAGGTTTTTTATATATGTTAATAATATCTTGATCAATTTGAATTCAGAATATGAATAAAGTATAAACCCAAAGAAAGAAACAAAAGCAATATTGAAATATCGGAATCTACAATTGAATACATATTATAATGAATATCAACACGACTTTTGAATATATGAATAACCATGATACTCATACTTGTTCATATATATAAATATATGACAGAGATGACAATGACCCAATGAAACTAGCAGAGATGAATTAAATTAAAAGTAGAGATAGTTCTTGCAAACGTCGCGGCCTTGTTCAGAAATCCATTCTTTGAATGGATGAATGAAGCTCCAGAATGGTTGAGTAACCATCCAATGTATTTCATCATGCAGTTAGTGAAGAAAAAATCGAAATGATTTGTCAGATTGAAACTTCGTTTTATTAGTTGAAACTGTTGTCAATGTTTCTTACCGTAACTTGACTTCGCATCGCGTGCTCTCTCACTCCGTTGAGAGCCACTATGTTATGCACGGTTGCATGACCCGCTTGCTATACAAGCATGTCGTGCATATCAGTGTAAACAGACACGCAGTGGGGCCAGGGCGGAGTAGGGCGCTGATCTTTAGTAATCTGTTATTTTATATCTAATCATGGGATAAAGTAAATATTAGAATAAAAATCGAGTAATAATGGGATAAATTAACTTGGGCAGTCCCAGTCTGCCAGCCACGTGCTAGAATTATAAGTACCAAAACTTACTGAATGTAATTGTTTTTAAACAATTTTCAAATTTCTCCTTGCGGGGCGTTGTGGGGTCCAACCCACCAACAATTAGGAATCGCATTGACTGCTATTTCAATTAAAAATCATCGATCTTTATGCGAAATTTTGGGGTCAAGGAAAAAAAACAATGCTGAAGGCTGTAAAGATGATGTCTTAAAATGTGTAAAGATCCTCGAAGGGCGAGTAAAATAATGTTATGAATGAATTTATTGTTGAGTTTGAATTTATCACAAAATTGTATGAAGAAATTATGAATCGTGCCTCGAGCAGCCACCACTAGCCCTATCACTGTTATTTTCTTGAGACGGTAAGCTTCCATGAAGTAAGCTATCATAGCAAAAGCTATCAAGACCAGTTATAATCAGCGAACGTTTGCATTATATGCCCAATATCTATCCACACACATTATGCATTTTCCCTCTCTTATCTTATCTCTCTAACTTGGCCAACACGTGGTTAGTTATTCAGTTTTTTATTCTTATTCACACATTACAGAATGTTATTAAAACAGGTGGTAATGGTCAGTGGCGGCGCGTGCCCAGAAACCAGGCCGGGGCAAAACATTTTGAAAAATACTACACCTCATTCCAATAACACAAAGTTATGTACACTCAATATTATCTTTCATTGTTTCTATATATTATATTTTCAATGGAAGAAAGTGTAAATGGGAGTTTTACAGTCTATTGACGTTGTAATCGACATAAGCTGGTTTGATTGGCAATCATTATGTTATTTCCAAGTTCAATATCATTATATAATTACGACAGTTTATCCAAACTTACCGGAACAGCTATTTGAACAAGAAATCCATTCGACGATTTTTCAATTGCACAAACTTGTCTATTACTCTATTGTTAAAGTGGGGAATTGAATGAACTATTTTTTTGGTAATTATGTATTATAGGGAACTCGCCTATTTGAAAGAACACGTTTATGATGTTGAAATTTTCTAATAATACCGTCACTATATCATTGAGAAATGGTGGCACATTTCCATTTGAATGGCGTTTTCATGGTTTTATCGTATTGTGAAAATACGAATTTAAGAACATTTTTCCGTTTCGACAGCCATATCACGTACATACACTAGCGCCATCACCGGTTGATTGTGGCATTCATTGACGGTGTTGCCATGTATTTATTTCCCCGTCCCAATCCCGTTCTTGACGCTCAACAACCATGTGAATGGGCCATGTGGTTAGGATCTGTCACTACCTCATTGCTGGGTGCCACCCAGGCGGTGGTTGATATTCTTGATTTTGTGGCCCTTTCTATGACGCCAGGTAGTGTTTGGTCCAGCTTTGAGATGGTTTGTTATTCATGTGTTCAAGGGGCAATTAAATTGGCAACACGGTTCATAGTTTTTATAACTTAATTATTACACTTCCAAATGCATACACGGAAATACAATATTATAACGATTACACTGTGCTATACTATACAAGAACACTGTAAACATCGAATGAGCTTTCTCATCCACAGATCTATACTTGGCTAAGAACAGAGACACACTTTGGTCAAACAGCAAAAAACATCCCATATTTCTCTAGAAATAACATGTGTTGATGAAAAGACACTTGTCGTGGCTTGCAAGTGAGACTAAAGCTCTCGATCGTTTTATATATATATATATATATATATCTTCTTTGACGGAGGGGGGTTTCCTAGTGACATTCTTGTAGTAGTCCACCATGTGTGGTGTGAAAAGGGTTTATTGCAGTCCTTTTCTTGTATCCAAGAATGTGGACAGTTCAGAGTAACCGTGCTACCTATCTAACACCACTAGCGCGCGGGTGGTTCGCCCATTCTTCTCTCGTTCAGTCGAGTCGGATTACTTCCGTTCAGAGCACCTAGACCGCTGCCCCAAGACCGTGCTAACAGTCCTATCTTCCCTCTCACTCTTACACCCAACACAGAGTATTGGTGACGTTGTTTGACGCGTCAAGTCGGGGCAGAACTCAAACTGCCCCAACTACCCTACCGTACCTCCACACATAGCAGACTCCATAGTAAAACCACACATAAGAGAAACACTTCTGTTAATAATTCTCATCATGAGAAAAAACAAATAACAAATTGAATCACAGTGACAAACAAAATCATATTCACCAGTTTCATGCATAGTTTATCATCTGAGATTAGAATTACTTAAATCTAAGCCGCGTCACTGCCCATAATGCCCTAATGGACGCACCGCCACTGGTAATGGTTACTATCATGGAATTACAATCAAACATAGTCAATAAAATTGAACTTCGTTATTATTTTTCTTAGCTCTCATCTCAAATCACCGATCTTCGTTATATTCTTGATATCTTCTTCCAATTAATTCCATTCCCGCGTCGTTCTTTGTATGAATCCATATTTACCTACTTCTCTATCAACTTTTTCCACTTCCATTCTTACCCCTCCCCTCGTACTTCTTTGTAATCCCTTTCCAATTCTATTGCTTACTTCATCCAATCCTGTATATTCATTCTTGACTCTTAAGAAAATTGCAAATTCTTTCTATTTGTCTTCCTTTCGCCGAATTTCCCCATAAATTTTCCTCAACATTTTACTAGGTCTTTCTATAACTTTTTCAATCACATCCTTATCGTTCCTGATAATCTTCCAGCGCTTCTCTCTCCCCAATACTCTTCTTGCAGCAACTCTTTGGACGTTCTCCACAGCCTTTATTAGTCCAACTTCATGCGGATCCCAGACTGAACTAGCATACTCAAGCATTGGCCGAATCAGACTCATGTATGCCTCCTCTTTTATTTTCATCCCTGTCCCCTTTAACTGCCTCATGGGGAAATTTAAGGATCGTATTCCCTTTTTTGAGATATTTCTAACATATACCTCCACCCTCAATTTTAATTAATGTCACGTCCAATATATTTATACACTTCTACTTCCTCAAGTGTAGAATCTCCCATTTTATGAATGTTATTTACTTTTTTCTTGGTACTGCTGCTAGAGAAGTGCACCACTTCACTTTTTCCAACATATGGTCCAATTAAATTCATTTCAAACCATTCAATAATTCTGTCCAAATCTCCTTGTAACTGCTTTTCCTCCCTCTCACTGTTAATGGTGCTATATACCACACAGTCATCAGCAAATAGACGAATTCTTGATTGAATCCCGTTTTGAAGATCGTTTATAAATATATTGAATGGAAGGGGTCCAATAACATTCCCTTGTGGTACACCAGAAGTAATTTTCACCATTTTCGAAATTCCATCACCTACTTCTACTTTTTGTAATCTACCTTTTAAGAAGGACTCCACCCATTTTGTTATCTTCTCATGTTCTGTTATTTTTTAAGACTTTGAAATCAGAAGTTTATGAGGTACTTTGTCAAAAGCTTTTTCAAAATCCAAAAAGACGGCAGATTATTTACTTCCCTTGTCTAAAGTATCAGACAGCTCCTGCGTGTATCCTTGCAGTTGGGTTACACATGAATAACCCTTACGAAAAACATGCTGTCCATCGAATATCACACCATTACATATATATTCACATATTTCATTCATTCATTACAGATTGTTCATAAAACAGGTGGTAATGGTTACTATACCTAATGAAATTACAATCAAACATACTCGATAAAATTATACTTCGTATTTTTCTCTTAGCTCTCTTCTTAAATCACCAATCTTCGTTATATTCTTGATATCATCTTCCAATTCATTCCATTCCCGCGTCGTTCTTTGTATGAATCCATATTTACCTACCTCCCTATCCACTTTGTCCACTTCCATTCTTACCCCTCCCCTTGTACTTCTTTGTAATCCCTTTCCAATTTTATTGCCTGATTCTATTGGTAGCAACTTTTATTCTCTTTATTCAGATCTGATCTAAATTTCCTTCTCATTCCTATATCTTCTCCTTTACCTCTGTTCAAATTATGAAACTTTCTTGCTTTCCTTTTCAATTTTCCAATTGATTTATTATAATAGATTGGGTCAACACTTTCAGATATCAATTTATTGGAAACAAACTTCTCAATAGCGTTTAAACATATGTTTTTAAAACTGTCCCATTCTTTGTCTATATCCCCTCTCTCCTCAATCCAGTAATTTCTCCAATAATTCAAATGTAACTTTATTTTGTTGGTATCCGCCTTTTTATAGAACCAGACTTTCTTCTGTACCTTTATTTTATCTTTTACTCTATTCGCAATTAATTCTACTGTTGGAATATTATGGTCACTGATACAAACGTCCACGATAGTTCTTAACCACTTTTCCGGTGGTCTGACTAGGATAACGTCCAAAAGATCATTACTACCTGTCCCAGTTGTTCTAGTACCCTCCGTAACCGTCAGCACAAATCCTTCACTCAGTATTTCATAAACAAGTTCTTGCCTTTTATTTGTGCTACTTCCTACAGTCCCTTCTTCCCAATTCATTCCTGGTAAATTCAAGTCTCCAGCAACTATTACATTCCTTTTATTAGCACTTTCAACCACTCTTTCCCTAATCTTGACAAGAACATCATTATCAGAATTTGGTGGCCTATATCCTGCTATTATTACAAACATTTCTGTTCCGAACTTAATTTCTAATCCCATTAAAACTCTACTGCTTCTTCTGTCCACAAGATTCTCCCATTCAACTCATTTTTTAATCCCACCAATATACCACCCCCATGTCTATTTCTGTCTCTTCGGAATAAGCTGTAACCCCCTACCTGTATATCTTTATCGGTGTAGCCATCGTCCAGCCAGGTTTCCACAAGTACGAAAATATCGGGATTTATAGTGTCTACTACTGTTCTTAATTCGTCGAGTTTATTGCATATTCTTCTGCAATTAAATGATGTTTTTTTCAATGTATTATTTTACTCTCATCTCAATATCCTTCTCCCCCTCCAAGGATCCGGACACCTTGACGTGGTGTGGGGGCTTGCGTGGCCCCGTGATCCCCAGAGCTATCGTCGGGAGCAATTTATTTGCCCCCAGCAGGGTCACCCATGGCGATAAGGTCTGGGGTGAGGGTCCAGACCAAGTTCGGACCGTCGGTCGAGTGGGTTCCTTTTGGTGACCGGAGTGTGTGGAGGGAGTGCTGAGCATTGCGTTTCTCTTCTCATGTCTCTCCTCTTCTATCTTCTTTCTTCTCATGTCTCTCCTCTTCTATCTTCTCTCTTCTCATCTTCCCTCAATTTCCTTCTTCTTGCCGGCTCTCTCCATATGCTTGAATCGCCCACATCTGTTGACAAAAATGGCAATGTACAAGGACATAAACCTAAGCTCAAGGTGTATCAATCGTGCCGAGGAGCTGAATGGCTACGGGTTAATGTAGTCTCTAACGATGAACTCTGGATACCTGGTGACCTCCAGTTTTATACTTACCTTACTTTCACATGCGGGGCTCTGTGCGAGTGGACCTTTATTTCCCTAGCTTCTCGTGGGACCAAAATGAACAATCTCAATCAAACCCCAAATCTCCCCCCCCCCCCCAAATCACTGGTTATAAGAAACGGCCTCGTTCGTTACTCGACGAATCCGTTTCTCTAAATGATATGCCATCTCCTTTAAAGAGCCACGTTTCCTTATCGTGAAGATTTTGCAAGAGAAGAAATCTTTCAAAGATATCTCTCTTTTTGCTCAGAAGAAAGGTCTTCTTGGTTTAGCTGGTGATGTCAAGAGTTGCAAGTGTCTCAGAGATGGGACACTGTTAGTTGAAACTGCTACTTGCGCTCAGAGTAAAAACCTCCTCAAATCTGAAGTGTTCGGTACATTTCCTATCGAAGTCTCCCCCCACAAGTCACTGAACAGTCGGAAAGGCGTGATTTTCTGCCACGACTTGGTTCATACTGATGTGGAGGAGATTAAGAAGGAATTGGCCACACAAAACGTAATAGATAGACGTGTTTAGATTACCCTCGAGGAATAACTCGACAGATAAGACCCCTAATCCTCTTCTAATTCTAAACTTTGCTTCACCTACTTTACCCGACACAATCTTTGCTAGGTATATGTGCCTGACAGTACGTCCGCACATCCCCAATCCTCTCAGATGCTTTATTTGCAATGAGTTTGGGCACCACAGCAATAATTGTAAGGGTAGAGCCACTTGTGCCAAATGTGCTGCACCTAAACATGACCCCGATGATTGCGTGAATAAAGTACACTGCGTGAACTGCGACGGCGACCACACTTCGTGGTCCCGAGACTGTCCGCAGTGGAAAATTGAAAAGAAGATCAAGGAAATCAGGACACTACGGAACATTCCACTATATGCAGCCAGAAAAGTATTTGCAGAACTCCACCCTCCTTCAACCTCGTCAAAGACTTTTTCCCAGGCAGTTGTGCAGAACACCTATGCATCGCCTGAAGTTGAAAGGCTCAAACACATGATTAAGGAGCTGGGAGAACAATTAAAAAAACAACTGGAACTTTCTGAAGCACAATCCAAACGACACGAGGAAATGGAGAAGCGCCATAAGGAAGAAAAGGAGCACCTTGAACACCAACTCAAGCTCAAAGACATCGAAATTCATGTTCTTAAACAACAACTTTCCGATATTCTCGCTTCTGGCTGCAAACCGGGACAAGAACCAATGACCTTACCGAAACACATGGATTTAGATATAGGCTCTGTGTCGGGCGATGCATCCGACATCGTTGATTCGTCGGGGTCGGGTGCTTCGCACGACACCCAGGAATTCACGCACCCTAGAAATAAGAAGAACAAGGAGTCTACCCACAAAGCGAAGAAGAATGTAGCCGCAGAGCTTGACATTCCCCCTACGACACCTGTGGGTAGATCTATATTTTAAAAAAGAACCTAGTATTAGTAGTTGCTCGAGCTGGTCTCGAGTAACTGAATAAGTAGAAAGAAGTCAACTCGAACATGGCCTTGTTGCAGTGGAACTGCAACGGGTTCCGAGCACACATCGAAGAAGTTCGGTTACTTATTTCTAATTTTAATCTAAAATGTCTTTGTCTACAAGAGACTCGTTTTAAACCAACCGACACCCCTACCCTACGAGGTTATTCATTTTACCGGAAGGACAAAGTTACATGTGAGAGGGCTAGTGGAGGAGTGGCGATTGCCATCCATGACAGCTACTATGCAGAGGAGATTACCTTGCGGACGCCTCTGCAGGCAGTGGCTGTCAGAGTGTCCCTCCCTAGCCCCACTACTATTTGCAGTCTCTACCTACCACCTGCTGACAGACTTACTTCCGGTGAACTGAATAACCTCATCGTACAACTACCACGCCCCATTATGACAGTCGGGGATTTCAATGCTCATAACGACATGTGGGGCAGTGATAATGTGGACAGTAGAGGTACTCTTGTAGAAGACTTTTTAATTTTAAACAACTTGGTTCTTTTAAACACTGGTTCACCTACTCATTTTAGCTCTGCTTATGGCACTACTTCAATGATTGATCTCGCCGTATGCTCACCTTCCATCTCACTCAACTACGAGTGGAAGGTGCATGACGATCTTTGTAGTAGTGACCATTACCCTATCTTCTTGAATCCCCTCAACTTCCAGAATGACAATCTGCGTCATAGGAAGTGGAAGCTTCAGCGTGCTGATTGGTGTCGATTCAAGGAGCTTGTCGTCTTTTGTGACGACAAAGTTTTCCAAGATTCTCAACAGCGAGTGACTTACGTCACCGACACCATCATCAAAGCCGCTGAAGCAACCATACCCCTCACATCCGGCAGCCTGGACGAACACCCGTACCATGGTGGAACGCTGACTGCGCTGAGGCGATTAAAACACGCAAGAGAGCCCTGAGAATTTTCATGAGTCATTCGAACCAGACTAATTTAAGCGCCTTCCGACGTCTACGAGAGAAAGCTCGTAGAACATCATGGCAGAGTTACGTTACCTCCATCAACCACCGGACACCTGCTTCTAAAGTATGGGATGAGGTGAAGAAGATTGCAGGGAAATGTACAAATGTTAACATCCCTGGTCTTTTAATTAACAATGCCATTGCAACATCCCGTGCTGCAATTGTCGATGCCCTGGGCGGATACTTTGCGCATGTCTCTTGTTCTGACCACTACTCCGCAGCTTTCCTTAGAACCAAGGCTGTGGAGGAACGGAAGGTTTTATCATTCACTTCTAGATCTAGCGAGCAATATAATCAGCCAATCAGTTTGTGGGAACTGACGTCGGCAATACAGGAGGCGAGAGATACCGCTCCGGGGCCTGACTCAGTCCACAACAAAATGCTCAAAGCTCTTTCCTCAGAAGCAACTGGTTATATTCTCGACCTTTTTAATAACATTTTCATTGAGGATGACTTTCCATCTTCCTGGCTGGAAGCGATAACTATCGCCATCCTCAAGCCAGGAAAAGATCGTAGTATTGTAGAGAGCTACCGACCCATATCGCTCACGTGTTGTCTATGCAAGATTCTAGAGAGAATAATAAATCGAAGATTGATTTGGACCTTGGAGGCAAGAGAACTAATATCTGTCGAGCAGTCTGGCTTCCGCCGACACCGCTCGACCATAGATCATCTTGCCTACCTCGAGTCAATCATCCAAGATGCTTACATCTCAAAGCAACACCTCTTTGCTGTCTTCTTCGACCTAGAAAAGGCATATGACACCACGTGGCGATATGGGATTATGAGAACGCTCCATGAGTGGGGATTCAGGGGTCATCTCCCGATTTTTATCAAACATTTTATGAGCAATAGGATCTTTCGTGCTCGTCAAGGTACTACATTGTCGTCACATTTTACTCAGGAGAATGGAGTTCCGCAGGGATCGGTGCTCAGCTGTACACTTTTTTTAATAGCAATTAACAGTATAACTTCTTGCATACGGCAGCCTGTTACTTGTTCGCTATTTGTGGATGACTTGGCAATCTTCCACAAATCCGCCAGGTTAGCTACAGCTGAGCGCCATTTACAAGGAACCATTATGCACCTGGAAAAATGGGCAAACAATACTGGCTTTAAATTTTCCCCTACAAAATCTGTTTGTATTGATTTCCACCGGCTTCGTGGGTTACACCCACAGCCAACCCTGATGTTCGAAAACGTTCCTCTGCCCCTATCAGAGTCGGTCAAGTTCCTGGGCCTGACTTTTGATAGGAGGCTCAACTGGAAAGACCACTTTCGACAACTCAGAGTCAAGTGTCTAAAAACATTGAACCTTTTAAAAATTCTAGGTGGAAGTTCCTGGGGAGCGGATCGAATATGTATGCTCCGTATCTATCGATCCCTCATTAGATCAAAGCTTGATTATGGATGCGTCGTATACTCTTCTGCCTGTAAATCTTATCTCAACAGTATTAATACGGTCCACAATGCAGGGATCAGATTGGCAACAGGTGCTTTTCGTACCAGTCCTGTTGTAAGTAAGTACTGCGAGTCAGGCGAGCCTCCATTAGATATGAGGAGGAGCTATCTAATATATAATTTCGTATCTAGTCTTGGAAGTTTACCACAAACCCCTACATATAAGAAAGTTTTTAGTCCCAATAATGAACATCTATATCGAGCAAGAACTAAGGCCACACGACCGTTAGGAATACGGGCCATGGAGCAGCTAGGTCACCCTCTAACCAATCTACCAGATGTTTATCCATCTGGTTGTGGAGAAGTTGCTCCGTGGACCGTACCCCGACCGGTGTGTCTGACGCAACTTGCTCAGCATGCCAAAGCATCAACTCCTAACTCGGTGTATCAACAATATTTTAACCAGCTGTGTACATTATACCAGCAACACCATTTTATTTACACCGATGGCTCCAAGCTCAGTGATGCTGTCGGATGTGCTTTTATTACGAATTCCACAACCCGTTGTTTCAAACTTGATCCTGTCTGTAGCGTTTTCACTGCAGAGCTATTCGCTATTGCTCAGGCTCTAATGTTTGCAAAGCAGAATATACATGATAAATTCGTCATTTGCTCTGATTCCCTCAGTTCCTTGCAGGCCCTGGATACCTTCTATCCATCACACCCTCTCGTGCAAAATATTCAGACTCTCCTTGCAGAGATAAGAGCTCGGGTCAAGGAAGTTGTTTTTTGTTGGATTCCAGGGCATGCAGGAATTTTGGGAAATGAGAAGGCAGACTTAGCTGCTAAAGAAGCTACCTTGGAACAACAGGCTTTTAATACCACTGTACCTATTAGCGATTTGAAAAACTCTTTTAAATGTACCATGAAATCCTGCTGGCAGGATTCATGGAATGTGATAACCACAATAAGCTGAAGGAAATCAAAACCATTATTACCCCTTGGGTTTCTTCGGCAAGGAGAAATCGTAGAGAAGAGGTTTTATTAACTCGTCTACGTATTGGCCACACTAGACTTACACATAGTTATCTCCTCAAGGATGAAGAGCAGCCTGAATGTGAGGAGTGCCTTGAGCCACTCACAGTTCGTCACCTCCTGATCGATTGTGACAGGTTCCGGGGCCGGCGCCTGCGCATGCCGGAGGACCTGTCACTGATCCTAGGTGACGAACAGAGGGCTGTTCACCGCTTATTGGTGTTTTTAAAATAATCTGGAGTTTTTAATCTTATCTAATGATTTGTTACCTCGCCGTGTGCTGATTCATTAGTTCCGATAGTGTGTTATTTTATCCATATTCTAGGTACCGTTCTGTTATTAGCTCTCTAGTTTATGTTTAGTGATAATAGTCGAATCGTGTGTTATGTTTATTGTTAATAGCTTATATTGTCAATAGTTTACGTTTTCTGTTATTAGTTCTTTAGTTTATGTTTAGTGCACCACTCGAATCGTGTGTTATTATTTATTTTGTTATTTCACAGGCTTCGGCTCTTTACACCGGAGCTTGGGTCAATTGTTCTTGTTATTAGTTCTTTAGTTTAGTTACCAGTCAAATCATGGTATTTTAACACGACCCGATCTCTTACACTGGAGTCTTGTTTACATTAAATTATGCAGCCAAACACATATTTACCCAGCGCAATATAACCTCGCCGTTGACGCGCCGTAAAACCTCAATATTCGATTCAATTCAATATCCTTCTGTTTTGATTTGTCTCCTCTTTCCATATTATTTCCTAGGCCTACCTCTATTCTGCTACTTCCAATCGTATTTAGTCATAAGCTATCTCTTTCTCTCATCTTCTCGGCGACTCTTCCCATCAGTTTACCCAGTTTCTCTGCTCCCAATTTGTTTAAATGGATCCCGTCAGCCTTCAAATGTTCTTCATGTACCAACAGTTAGACTCAATGTACACCACTCGTTCTCTGATGCACAATCGCTCAGTAGCAGCGTTGACTCCATCAATTAGCTCTCTATTTTCATATTTTCTGTATATAATCCCACTAACTGCAACTCGACTTTCTCCACACTTCTTTTTCGCAGCTTCAATCAATTCCTTCATTCCTTTGTTCATTATATCTTGTCCATCCTCTCTTTGTCTCATCTCTTCCAAATCATTTCCTCCTACGATCAGAATAATTCCTTTTCCATCAACTTCCCTTCTCTTCATTTCATCCACCACTCTCCTCATTCTAAATACTCCAATTCCTGGTCTTACATCCACCTCTACACTGGTTCCCTTGCCGATTCTTGTTCCACGAAATTTGAGCTGCCTAGAAGTACAATACTCCTTTTGCTTATTTCGTCACCTGCCTTTCTAGATCCAAGAGATTCCATCTCGACTTTACCAAATTTGCCGACATTTTTTTTTGTCTTCAATTTATTTTCTGGAATAAACTTCAATGGCGTATACATCCTCAATATTCTTCGCGTCTGCTCTTCTTCGTTATTCAGTGTTCTCAAACATTTAACTTCATTTTTTTCTATATATTTCCCCTTCTTCAATTGTTTCTCATTCGTGTTCTCTTCATTCATAATAATTTGAGGTATATTCTCGTTTTTTCTCTTGTTAACGTTCTTCTTCCCCTCAATACATGCTTCTCTTTTCTTCTTATCTTCTCCTTCCCTGCACTTTCCACAGCTCCACTTTAAGCCTGGTACATTTTGAATACACTTGTACTGTGCAGTACTTATATTTACACACGCTATATGCCACCATTGCGAACAGTTTTCCAAACGGCATTGCATTGCTCTGTCCTTGACCTTCACTCCTAATCCACACTTCATACCACAAATCACATTCAATTCTTTCGGCAATGGTACCGTACTCAGCACTATCTCATTCCCACTATTGGTTTTCAGTCCCAATCTTGGTCTCCCCTCGGTACTTTCTTGAATTCGGCCGTCATCTTGAAAAGTTACTTTGAACACCTTGATAAAGTGGTCAATAATAATCATACACCTTGGTCAACCAAAATTAGGCCAAGTTGTTTCAGGATGACCGTATATAAAAAAAGCATCAACTAAAAACTATATTTTCAGTAAATCCCAAAACTTACTAGTCTTCAAACTTTGGCGCCACGGAACAGATTTCACTGACTTTTCATTTCAAATGATTCTCACATAAACCCCAGTGATAAGGTATGGTTCAATATCGTTCCAGATGCTTCTCCATCTAAATTTTCACAATTAATATCTAGCAACACAATTTCCACGTCTTTTCATTTACCTGGTTTCTAAGGAGACTTCTTATATCATTTCTTTTGAATGCCAAAGATTTGAAATAGCAACTTGGCTCCCTGATTTCACAAGTTCATGTTTTGGTGACGATTATTAGATGAGCGTAGCGAAGATTTTCATTCCATATACCGAGAACATTTGGGCTCTCAAATTTATACTGAATGTGGAAAAAACTATCATACATATTTTAAGCGATTCACGGAACAATCGGATGTGAAATAACGAAGAAAACGCATTTGTATGTACTATTTTATACATCAATATAAAAGCAATGAAGAAAGCAATTAAGGAACCATTAAATGTGAGCAACAAGTGTCACCAATGAATTAAAAAGATTAGAATCTGTGATGGATATGAAGAAGGCACTGGTACCATTGCTGGGAAACCAAGGTTTATATACCAACAGACATCCGCGGTTTTTACACCTTTGAAGTGATCCATGGCCTTTATATGTACATTGGGCTGACAAAATGTTCCTAAATCTACATTTCCATACTTCTAAGCTCATCTCACAACGCATGTAAGGCGTTTGACCGGTGTGAAGGCTAGGGACGTTCCACGACGACAACCTTCCCGTGACGTGTTCCGGGTTTACATTGAATCACATCCCACTCGGTAGCTCGACACCAACCTGTGATATGGACGTCTGCTGGAGATATTGCTATTGAATATATCTACTTTTCGTCGATACATCGTCTCGAGTCGATTATTTCTTCGCCTGGCCGTCGTCCCTTCCCGTCCGGCGTGGCGACGTGCGTTCTGCTCGCATCTCAACCAACTGGTCCGTGCATCAGCTGATCACCCTGGTACCTGATTGGTTGCTTAGAATCATGCCATAAGAGCTGACGTCACAAGAGGTATTGAAATAACTCTGACATTTCCGAGAGTTCTTTCTCATGAGGGTCACTGCTTCGTTCTATTATATGAAGGGATCTCACCTACATGTAAGATGATCGCCCTCGTGGTGCCCCGTTCAAACGATCTAATCCCACATCCATAGCCTTAATTGGGGAACAATGATTTTGTATCAAGTTTCGATGTTATTAAAAAAATATACATATATATTTTCTTCTATGTCCCTCCCCTCTGAAACCCTCGATTCAAACAATTATTTCGTAGAAATTCTTTTATTGCTATCAGATTGGTTCTTCTGTATTGCCAGACTGTTCTACCTTTATAACTAATTATATCACATGTCAATTTTAATTCCATTATTACCATCTTGTGATCACTCATGCCCTCGTTTACTTCTACGTTATACACTATCTCTCCAGGAAGACGTCTGATATTTTGTCTTTTCGTGTAGGTTGATTAACATATTGAAAGATTCCTTCGCTTGATATCAACTCCTGTTCCTGACCTCATCTTTCACATTTGGTTTCCATAGAACCTTTGGTAGCTTACTCACCTCCATTGACCCGCTATCGAATGTGTTCTCATTTGTGAACAAGAATCTCTTAATATTGTTAACACACGTGTGATTGCTATCTGGTGGTTCGTACAGGCCTGACACACAGTAAGTGCTTTACCTCCAATACATTTCATCTGTATAGCGACCATTTCATCTAATGTGAACAAGAATCTCTTAATTATTATTAACACACGTGTGATTGCTATCTGGTGGTTTGTACAGGCCTGACACACAGTAAGTGCTTTACCTCCAATACATTTTATCTGTATAGCGGCCATTTCATCTAATGTGAACAAGAATCTCTTAATATTGTTAACACACGTGTGATTGCTATCTGGTGGTTTGTACAGGCCTGACACACAGTAAGTGCTTCACCTCCAATACATTTTATCTGTATAGCGGCCATTTCATCTAATGTGAACAAGAATCTCTTAATATTGTTAACACACGTGTGATTGCTATCTGGTGGTTTGTACAGGCCTGACACACAGTAAGTGCTTTACCTCCAATACATTTCATCTGTATAGCGACCATTTCATCTAATGTGAACAAGAATCTCTTAATATTATTAACACACGTGTAATTGCTATCTGGTGGTTTGTACAGGCCTGACACGCAGTAAGTGCTTCACCTCCAATACATTTTATCTGTATAGCGGCCATTTCATCTAATGTGAACAAGAATCTCTTAATATTGTTAACACACGTGTAATTGCTATCTGGTGGTTTGTACAGGCAGTAAGTGCTTCACCTCCAATACATTTTATCTGTATAGCGGCCATTTCATCTAATGTGAACAAGAATCTCTTGATATTGTTAACACACGTGTGATTGCTATCTGGTGGTTTGTACAGGCCTGACACACAGTAAGTGCTTTACCTCCAATACATTTTATCTGTATAGCGACCATTTCATCTAATGTGAACAAGAATCTCTTAATATTGTTAACACACGTGTGATTGCTATCTGGTGGTTTGTACAGGCCTGACACACAGTAAGTGCTTTACCTCCAATACATTTTATCTGTATAGCGGCCATTTCATCTAATGTGAACAAGAATCTCTTGATATTGTTAACACACGTGTAATTGCTATCTGGTGGTTTGTACAGGCCTGACACACAGTAAGTGCTTCACCTCCAATACATTTTATCTGTATAGCGGGCATTTCATCTAATGTGAACAAGAATCTCTTAATATTGTTAACACACGTGTGATTGCTATCTGGTGGTTTGTACAGGCCTGACACGCAGTAAGTGCTTTACCTCCAATACATTGTATCTGTATAGCGACCATTTCATCTAATGTGAACAAGAATCTCTTAATATTATTAACACACGTGTGATTGCTATCTGGTGGTTTGTACAGGCCTGACACACAGTAAGTGCTTTACCTCCAATACATTTTATCTGTATAGCGGCTATTTCATCTAATGTGAACAAGAATCTCTTAATATTGTTAACACACGTGTAATTGCTATCTGGTGGTTTGTACAGGCAGTAAGTGCTTCACCTCCAATACATTTTATCTGTATAGCGGCTATTTCATCTAATGTGAACAAGAATCTCTTAATATTATTAACACACGTGTAATTGCTATCTGGTGGTTTGTACAGGCCTGACACACAGTGAGTGCTTTACCTCCAATACATTTTATCTGTATAGCGGCTATTTCATCTAATGTGAACAAGAATCTCTTAATATTGTTAACACACGTGTAATTGCTATCTGGTGGTTTGTACAGGCAGTAAGTGCTTCACCTCCAATACATTTTATCTGTATAGCGGCTATTTCATCTAATGTGAACAAGAATCTCTTAATATTATCAACACACGTGTAATTGCTATCTGGTGGTTTGTACAGGTAGTAAGTGCTTCACCTCCAATACATTTTATCTGTATAGCGACCATTTCATCTAAATAATCCAGCATTATTTCTCTCGTCTCATACTGTGTAACAATCTGTCTTCACGAAGAATACTTTAATCATTTGGGATGATTTCGGCTCTGTATAGTAAATATTCAGACAAGTTTCAGTTTCTATAAATATATCCGGTTTATATATATACTAGGAAAACGCCATATATGAGTTGTTAGATGAGCGGATAGTGATAGTATGGGATAAAATTGATGAAAACTGCTTCGAGTGGTACCAATTTGGCACATTTGATGTTTTTTCTTCAAAATGGCTGACCCGATCAAGCTGAAAATTTCCAGCATGTGTATCAGAATATAATTCAACTTCACGCAAAATTTTATGTTTTTGGAAAATGAAAATATTTTCAATTTTTTCCGCTGTGTTATTCTAATGGGTATTTTTGAAATTTCTAGAATTCATAAAAAAAAAAGTAAGAACCCGAAAATGCCACAAAACTATACAGATCTGAGTTAGATGAGAAACCATATTGGAATAAGTTTGAAGTTAATAGCTGTGGAGAACCGACAAAAAAACATGAAAAAAAAGACATAATAACGAACACCAATTTTTTTTCAGTATGTCAAATTGAATCCTCGCTAAAGCTCGTCTAATAAGATGTCTTTGGGGTTTCAAAACCAATAATTCATATTGAAATGCTGGAGAATCGGACAACTTCCAGAGGGATGGACTGGGGGTTTTCTCTCCACAAACCTCCCCTCTGATATCGCGTGACGCAGCCTTTGCGTGATCGCACGCAACTCGTATTCTTAGTAGGCCAGCCGAGTCAGTATGTTCCACCCTTTCTCACATCGACTTTATCGGCTTCAAACCACTCTATTTACAGCTATATCATGAATTCATTATGTGTCTTGTCGTGTATGGCGCCAGGTCGTATAAATCAATCCATGTAGGCCAGGCTATTGGCCCCGTGTGCGACGCTTCAGAGAGTAACAGCGCCGCTTCCAGACGACACGTCACGACGTTGAGCTCCGTCTGTTACGCTGATCAACAGACGCGTGGTTACAGTTGTCAAGATGCTGGGTTACAACAAACATGATCTGGCTACCAGAATGATTTACGCTTCTGGTAAGTTTTCATTTCAACCAATCCAGACTATTCACATTTCAGCAGTTTCAGATCAAATGATCATTTCTTATGAATTCTCACCTTCGATTTCGTTCCATCGTTTGACCTTGGAGATCATTAATATCGAAATAGCGAAGCGAATACTTATACTATGTCAATATGTTATTCCGGACCGCATTACTCATAGTACTTAGTGAAATCTAGGGCTAAAGCTATCTACGATGGATACGCAACTTGGGCTTGTCCCATGTTCTCCCAGCTGACGATCATCTCCAGTGCTAAGAAACCTCGAAGCCATCTAGATCACCTATGAGCTAGCTATAGTCTCTACAGGGCTCTGATGGCTCGAGTAGTCAAACATCGCCTAGAAATCAGCTGGATGCTGAATTACCTGAAGTCGATCTTGGTGGATTATGGAATCGGTTTCATAAAACCAGAACAGCGTTGAGCTCAGTTGTCTCCCCATCGTAGATAGCTAATGTACTTGATGAAATATTGTGATCAGACTTCTTCATCTCTCGTCTGATACGAGCCAAGTGGGAGATGAACGAATGAACACCAATGTCCGGGACAAGTTCCAAGTCGGTTGATTTCCTCGTTCGACATGCATGTTGCAACGAGGGAAGAATGAAGGAAGTAATATGGAACTGAATTCCAATATTCCCAAGTATAGGGCCTCAACTGAAATTGAATTCTCCGCATTGTTAACAGGTCTTTGGGCAAAGCCGAATGAAGAGAGAAAATGGTTTGCTACGCTTCGACCCTATTGTATGGGTATCGTTATTCTGACTCAACTGGTGTTCATCTTTTTTATTCCTCCCTTGAGTATTTACATGCATTGGGGCCAACAAGTGCTCGTTGTCCTGGAAAACATCTTTGTTAGTTCCGCCTTTCTGTATAGCTTTGTCAAATTCAGTGTCATCGCATACTGGGACGAACCCTCGAAGAAGCTGACGATCAAACTGGAGGAAATGTATCGTACTTACCAGCGTATAAACAGTGCTCTGCCTCAGCATGAACACGATTTCATACGCAGAGCCGATTGGCTGATAAGTATTGCAGTGAAAGCTATCTATGTCCTAGTAGCTATTGTAATTGCACCGTACATATCTGGATCAACCGTCATTGCGATGAATGAGAGGAGAATCTACTTCGCGTAAGACAAAACTCAGAATATTCAAGAATAAGTCCACCATATCATACAATAGGACATGACTATTGTAGGGGCAGTACATTTCATTATAACAGTAATTGGTATACGATCAAGAGGGATATCTCGCCGCTCTCGTTATAGCTAAGCGGATTAACCAAATGATTCGGGGTTTGGTGACGGAAGCATGAATTTTGGCTCAAATGCTCAGAAACATGAGCTGATAAATCTCTGATGTGGTGGGGAAAAAAAGTCAACCCTGCGACCGTGGCAGGGGTGAACCAATCTGGGGATCATCACTTCATGGTTTCATTATCACCCGCTCATTCGTACTCCGTATAACCAAGCTGTTGGTGGGGTCGTTAAGCACCATTTTCAAAGGAATAACTCTTGATCGTGTACCTGTATCTTTCAGAGCTGTTGATAGCACAGCTCTACTTCTTCTTTCTCCATCTTTCTTGTTTTCAGAAAGGCAATTTCCGATTAACTAACACTAATGGAATTTATCATTTTTAATCTATATTTTTAAGGGAGTTTTCGATTTTGAAGAGGATGGTTTATTCTAGAATTCGTTTCCAGGTATTTATGTGTTATTGACATAATTAGAGTTATGATCATCTGACAGTTTCTTGTGATATGCGATGCTAGAATCGTTTGTATTTGTTTATCCTCCTGATACTATGATCCACATCGCCGTGGTGGCTTGCGGTCACTCGATTCTCCTTCTTCAATTGAGAATGAAGATCGATACAAAATATACATAGTTCATTTCTCAATCTAGACAGTATGTGAATTATGAATGTACATTTTATGCTGTTTTCAAGTACGTATGATGTCATAATTCTTCAGAATGCATTCCAATGAAGCATCTTTGCTACCACTAGTTATTTCATCAGTATATATAAGTTATATACGATTGAGGTCTGGTTGAATATTGGTCATACTAATGTTCCGTTCCGCAGATTCTGGTTTCCGTGGGACGAGACGGTGTCTCCGATCTTCGAGCTCACTTTATTCCTCTTGGGCTTAGCTCTCTTTCTTTGCATCATGAATCTTCTCTTGGTCGACACATTCTACTTAACACTCATTCTCCACACTTACACACACTTGTTACTACTGAACAAGAACCTGGTCAACATCAGAGAACTATCAGAGAAGGAATTGTCCAACGCAGCTGATAATCGTGACCGTGATATGCTGAACAACAGTACTACTACTGGTCCCAATGGAGGACTGATGATACACGTCCAAGAGAGACGCGCTCATACCTCGAGGGTCGATATGGTGGAGTGTACGGAAACACCTGTCGTAGAACCTTCTGACGCTCAGTGTGAATCCTGGCGTCATCCTGAGAAGGCTCGCGTGAACGCTGTGATGGAGAGACGTCTGAAAGAGTCCATTGAGCATTACAAGAACATCATCAGGTAATTGTTGGAGCTAATATTCTCAAATACTCTTCATTCAATTCATACTTTCTCATGTAGACCCTACGATGTCTCTTCCGTTCTCACCTCTGGTTTTATTCTGGGTAGCGGGCTACGACAGTGACGTTCTGGTGACAAACAGCTGTTGATGTATTCCATTCAACTATAGGCATGTTCTCGCACTTCGTCACGTTTCATGCTGTTCATTGCGCTTGATAACCATACATGAGACATTCTCTTCTCTTCCGCGTGGTTTTACTACAGTTGGGACACGTTCTCATAACTGAATTGAGAACGCGTTATGCGTGAGATGAACAGCAGAAATTCATCAAGTACTATATCGTATGAGGAACGTGTATGAAACTGATTTTGACCCGAAGTTTTCTTTTCAATGTCGAAATTCATTAAAGCTATCATTACGTTTGTCATGTAGTGAGTCTTACAATTTTTCTCAGAGCTCGTTCCTTTTGTGACTCAGTGTCTAGCGGTAAGAAAGCTTTCTTGTCGTTTGCTTCATTCCACTGCTACAAGAATCGATAATTCACGTTCCAAAGGCGCGTATGGATAATGGAGGGGAGGCAGAGGAACCAGGGATTCCAGTGTAGCGGTATTCAAAGTTTCCCGATGAACAGTAACTATCATTACATTCGATTGAATTGTATTGAATGATAACAGTTCGAATCACAAGACAGAATATCTGTTTTAGTACTCGAGATGAGATTATCATGCATGCATACATTGATGAGATTAACATCGACGACAAGAATATCTGAAGATCGTTATTGATTTGCAGATGCAATTTAATAATTAGACGAGCTTTAGCGAGGATTCAATTTGACATACTGAGAAAAAATGGTGTTCGTTTTTATGTTGTTTTTTTTCATGTTTTTTTGTCGGTTCTCCACAGGTCAAACGGTTACATCTATCAACCTCAAACTTTTTTGCAATATGGTTTCTCATCTAACTTAGATCTGTATAGTTTTTTTATGAATTTAAGAAATTTCAAAAATTCCCATTAGAATAACATGGCGGAAAAAAAAAAATATATTTTTATTTTCCCAAAAAAATGAAATTTTGCGTGAAGTTGGATTACATTTTGATACACATTCCCAAAAAATTTCAGCTCGATCGGGTCAGCCATTTCGAAGAAAACAAATAAAATGTGCTAAATTGGTACCACTCGAAGCAGTTATTAACCATTACTACCCATACTATTACTATCCGCTCGTCTAACAACGCATATGGCGTTTTCCTAGTATAATTATACTCACGTTACAATTCCACGTTACAACTGGCAGGACGAATAGTCTGGACGTGGCACTTTGAGTTATAACTGTCCCCAAGTACCGATTGTCATTCATCAATTAAAATGTCATCATTCAGGAACGACGTGGCCTCCTAGATGAGCGGCATCCATCGTCCTCACAAATAGATGATGAAGTGAGAATTTCATGTGTGCAGTTGTGGGAGTGGGTACAATGAGACACAATATAACCCAAGTGAGTTGCCGGGTGTGGGAAGTTGGAGAGGAGACTTCGTAATCTGATAAAAGTTACACATAATGACTTGGGCATTACGCATGAGAATGGAATCAAATGGTCATTTCACTCATAAGCAAATTTTGAAATGATTGGTGACAATCTGCTTTCTTTTTTCAGTTTCGCGCGAGACTTGGAATCAGTTTTAGATCCAATTCTCACAGTTCAATTTGTCACCAACTTCATTCCCGCAGGGTGTATGGCTCTTTGCCTCACATTGGTAAATATCACATGAAAGCCGCTACCCCCTCCTCCTATTCCATCACACTCGGCTCAACACAAGTGTGAGCCTCAAATGCATTGAACTGTTTTTCTCCGGATATATAGATTTCCTCAGTTATTTCAACAGCACTGAAACATGCTCACTCAAAGGAAGCCGCCATTTTGACTGTGATTGCAGTGAGTCAATGACGACTCCCGAGTAGGGTTATGGTTCTCATCATAAATTATACCACATTGTTGCACATAGTTCATGTTGCATGTAAGCACGCGGATTGAACTACTCCGTCACCAGTATGTTGGCATGAGGTATTTCCTATCACAGGAACATTGAGACTGATAGCAACTTCTCTCAGTTATTAGCACTCCTCCGAAAACTGTTATTATCCGAAGCTGGTGCACAACCAGGGTCCATGTCGACCTGAGCCCATATGCCTATTCTACTCTTTCATCGCTCTCTTCTCAAAACTCTCACAATTTCTCCATGACCTTCCACAAAGTGTCATGATGAAGAAAGTTTCATAATATCAACAGTGGTGAAGGGGGAGTTACAGAAATGAGAAGGAAATTCACATCAGACCTGAATAAAGAGAAGAAAAGTGCAAAGGATAAGTTTCTACGGGGGATGTTTGATGAGCAGGACCAGAATAAAAGTTGGAATCCCCCTCAAAGGATCCGGACACCTTGACGTGGTGTGGGGGCTTGCGTGGCCCAGTGATCCTCAGAGCTATCGTCGGGAGCAATTTATTTGCCCCCAGCAGGGTCACCCATGGCGATAAGGTCTGGGGTGAGGGTCCAGACTAAGTTCGGACCGTCGGTCGAGTGGGCTCCTTCTGGTGACCGGAGTGTGTGGGGGGAGTACTGAGCATTGAACTTTTCTTCTCACTTCTTTCCTTCTCTTTTGTCTCCTTTCTTCTCTCCTTCTTTTACTTTCCTTCTTCTTGCCGGCTCCCTCCATATGCTTTAATCGCCCACATCTGTTGACAAAAATGGCAAAGTACAAGGACATGAACCTAAGCTCAAGGTGTAAACAATCGTGCCGAGGAGCTGAATGGCTACGGGTTAATGTAGTCTCTAACGATGAACTCTGGATACCTGGTGACCTCCAGTTTTATACTTACCTTACTTTCACATGCGGGGCTCTGTGCGAGTGGACCTTTATTTCCCTAGCTGCTCGTGGGACCAAATATGAATCTCGATACAAACCCAAACCCCCCTCCCCCTATTATCAATCAGCCCTCCCCTAACATTGTTCAAACCAAAGTTAACAATAAAAGACCTCGATCTTTATTGGATGACCCCATTAACGCAGAAGACCTGATTCCCAAACTACAACAACCTCGCTTTCTCATTATGACTATCAAAAAGGAAAATATCACTTTCAAAAATGTTTCGCTTTTCGCTCAGAAGAAAGGCATTCTAGGCTTGGCCGGAGATGTTAAAAGCTGTAAAACCCTGAGGAATGGGTCGCTTCTGATCGAGACACGAAACTGTAAACAATCGTCGCTTCTTTTAAAATCAAGCGTTTTCGGACTCTACCCTATCGAGGTTATCCCTCATAGGTCGTTGAACTCATCGAAAGGCGTCGTGTTCTGTCACGATCTCTTAGATGTTGACGTTGAGGAAATTAAAAAGGAATTAGCTCTACAACATGTGACCGACGTATACAGGATGTCTACCAGGAAGAGCGGGAAACTTGTACCGACACCTCTTCTTATACTTACCTTTGCCACTCCCTTGATACCTGAAAAAATCCATGCTGGTTATACGTGCCTGACAGTGCGTCCGCACGTCCCAAACCCTCTGCGGTGTTTTAAATGCCAGAGGTTTGGGCACCCCAGCGACGGTTGTCAAGGTACAGCCATTTGCGGAAATTGTTCAGCTGACAAACACGAGCCTGATGCATGTACCCGAAAACTCCACTGTGTGAACTGTGACGGTGACCACTCGTCGTGGTCCCGGGAATGTCCACAGTGGAAGAGGGAAAAGAAAATCCAGGAGATCAAGACGCTCAATAATATATCACTTTACGAAGCAAGGAAACGATATGCCGAGCAATGTCCCCCTTCTACCATGTCCAAAACCTTTTCCCAGGCTGTGTCGCAGAATTCCTCTGTACCGCCTGCAGTCGAGAAGCTAGAGAATATGGTGAAGGAATTGGGGCAACAACTCAAGATGCAGTTGGAAATGTCAGCGGAGCAGGCAAAGAGGCACGTAGAATTAGAGAAAAGGCATGAAGAAGAGAAACGTCATTTTGAAGCGCAATTGAAACTAAAAGACATCGAAATAACATCATTAAAGAAACAAGTTGCTGAACTTGTATCTATTAAGATTCGTTCAGAGCAAGTGGAAGCATCGAACGAGCCTGATATTGAAAGAATTATTAACGACAATGAAGAGATGAAAACGCCCGCGACACCTTCACATACCACAGTGAAGTTGACACGGGGGACTCAAAACCCCAAATCTCGAAAGGGTAGGAACCACTCCCTCTCACCCAAACGTAGTGGTGATGATATGGAGGTGGATCTAGACCCATCTCATAAATCTCGAGTCCAGAAATATCTTAAGCCAAAGCCTAAAGATAACGAAGAACCCTGGACTCGTGTTCATTGCAAATTTATGGATAGTGCCAGAGGGGATAAATCTTGACCTGTGTGTACAATACAAATATATCACTCTAATTTAACGTACAAATACTCCCTATTTGTATATCTTTTTATAAATCAGTTCATAAACCCGAGTGATATATCCAGTATGGCGTTTTTACAATGGAATTGTAATGGTTTTAGCAGACACAGAGAGGAAATAAAACTTTTAACGGCGAATTTTAAACCTATTTGTTTCTTTTTCCAAGAAACTCATTTTAAACCTAGTGATTCTCCTTTAATTCGTAATTATAGTTTTTATAGATTTGACGACCTTACTGGTAACAGGGCACATGGCGGAGTAGCGACTGCTGTCTCGGAAAACTTCCAGGCAAGTCCACTGCCGCTGACAACACCTTTGCAGGCAGTGGCAGTCGTCGTCGCTCTCCCCCAACCTGTTACTTTCTGTAATCTTTATTTACCGGAATGGGCTCAAGTAACCAAAAGAAACATGCAGAGCCTTTTATCACAACTGCCGCATCCCTTTGTTATTTTAGGTGATTTTAATGCCCACAACCATCTGTGGGGGGACACAATGGCAGACGGTAATGGTCGAGGTCGTCTTTTTGAAGATCTTTTTAATGACAATGATCTCATAGTTCTTAACAATGGAGAGAAAACACGTTTTAATTCCTATAATGGTGAGTTTTCAGCTATAGACCTCTGTGTTTGTTCGCCATCGATAGCGCCTCTTTTTAAATTCACTGTACATCCTGACCTGTGTAGCAGTGATCACTTTCCACTCTTATTGACTCTTACCACATACTTACCAGCTCCTACACGTTGTGCGCAGTGGAATCTGCGCCGCGCTGACTGGACGCGTTTCACGAGTCTCGTGGATCTTGACTTCTCGAGTGATCACTGTGATGTGCAGGTCCTCACCAAGAAAGTAACTGACAGCATAGTTACTGCTGCAACACAAAGTATTCCTGTAACTTCTACCAACTCTTCTCGCATTCCCGTTCCCTGGTGGAACGAGGAGTGCAAAGAAGCTATCCGCAAGAGAAAGTTGGCTCTTCGTATTTTTATCAAGTACCCCACGGATTTGAATTTGATGGCTCTCCGCAAACTCCGTGCAAAAGCTCGCTATATTATAAAATCATCTAAAAGAGCATCATGGAATACTTACGTTTCGTCGATCAATCACTCCACACCCTCCACCAAAATTTGGAGTAGGGTAAAGAAAATCGACGGTAAACATAGGGGAACATGCATTTCTGGATTGGAAGTGAATGGTACTATGATCACAACACCCATTGAAATTGCTAACACCATTGGAGCCTATTTTGCTGACGTCTCCAGCTCTCATCACTACTCGGCATCATTTCAAATACATAAGCGTAATGCAGAAAGACGAAGACCAGATTTCTCTTCTGCAAACAACGAGGTTTATAATGTGCCGTTTAGTAGGTGGGAGTTGGAGAACGCAATAGAGCGATCTCGAGATACGTCCCCTGGAGGTGATCGAATCCATAATCAATTTTTAAAACACTTGTCTTCAAAATCTATCGATCATCTTTTAAGCCTTTTCAACTTAATTTGGAACACGAATGTTTTTCCGGATAGTTGGAGGGATGCTATCCAGGTCCCTATTTTAAAAAGTGGAAAAGACAAGAAACACCCTTCCTCGTATCGCCCTATATCGTTGACCAGCTGCCTGTGTAAAGTGATGGAGAGAATAGTTAACAACCGCCTTGTTTGGTGGTTGGAACGCAATAACCTCCTTTGCACAGTGCAGTCTGGGTTCCGTAAAAACAGGAACACGCTAGACCACCTCGTCCGTATGGAGAGCTACATACAAGAGGCCTTCCTGACAAAACAGCACGTAATTGGTGTATTCTTTGACCTGGAAAAGGCTTATGATACGACTTGGCGCCTTAACATTTTAAATAGTCTTGCAACGTGGGGCTTTAAAGGTCACCTGCCTGTTTTTATTTCAAATTTTATGGAAAAACGACGTTTTTGTGTTCGTGTTGGGAATGTTTTATCTGACAATTTCATTCAAGAGAATGGTGTTCCTCAAGGATCAGTTTTAAGTGTCACCTTATTTGCAATAGCTATAAATGGCATTGCTAATTTTATACCACCTTCAGTAACTTCGTCCTTATTTGTAGATGATCTGGCAATCTTCAGCAGGTCAGCTAAGGTAGCCTCAGCATCACGCCAGATACAGGTTGCTATTAATAAATTAGAAAAGTGGGCTGATGCAACTGGATTTAAATTCTCGTCAACGAAAACCACGTGCATGCACTTCTCTAGATTGAGAGGCTTGCACGCAGACCCAGATATCCGCCTGCGAGGGGAATTATTACCATTTTGTCAGTCAGTAAGATTCTTAGGTTTGACCTTCGATATCAAACTGAACTGGAAAGTACACATTGCTCAACTAAAGACTAAATGTTTAAAATCTCTGAATTTATTGAGGTATTTAAGTGGAACTACATGGGGTGCCGATCGCACTTCCATGTTGTTGTTGTATAGAGCCTTGGTCAGATCGAAGTTAGATTACGGAAGCATAGTGTACGATTCTGCCCGTGTAAGTTATTTAAAACCTTTGAACACCGTCCACAATACAGGCATCCGACTGGCTATTGGAGCTCTCCGTACCAGTCGGGTAGAAAGCCTGTATTGTGAGGCTGGTGAACCTTCACTTACAAATAGACGTCACTATCTTCTCGCATCCTACGTATCGAAACTGAGGTCTATGACTGCACATCCGACATACCAACCTGTTTTCAACCCGCGTTTCCAACCCCTATTCGATGCTAGACCCAATGCGACTCCACCAGCCGGAATACGATTATCCCGGCTGTTGGCGGAGCTGAGGCTCATCTTGCCCAGTGTGTATCCAGCCAGGTGCAGCTCAACCGCTCCCTGGCTGGTCCCAAGGCCACATATCAATACCCAACTGGCATCGAATAGGAAGGAGGATACGTGTGACGTCGTGTTCCAACAACAGTTTGAATATATTTGTTCCGAATTCAGCGATTTTATCCAGTACTACACGGACGGTTCCAAACTTCATAACAATGTGGGGAGTGGTGTTTTTTGTAATGGCACTCCTCCACGCAATTATAAACTGAATAATATGTGTAGTGTTTTTACTGCTGAGATCTTTGCTATTATTAAGGCTTTAGAACACATCAAGACAAGAGTTGAGAAGGCATTTTTAATTTGTTCCGACTCCCTTAGTACGCTCCAAGCAATAAGCAAGATATTCCCTGAAAACTACTTGATCCAGGAAGTGCAGACGCTCCTGACCACCCTTGCTTCGCAGGAAGTCAGTGTAGTGCTCTGCTGGGTACCTGGACATGTAGGTATTCGGGGAAACGAACATGCAGACAGAGCTGCTAAGGATGCTACTAAAAAAGATTTGATAGATTTTCCGCGAGTACCGTTTTATGACCTCAAGTCTCATTTTAAACACCTTTTTAAATGCCGTTGGCAAATACAATGGGATCTAGAGGTTGACAATAAGCTACAAGAAGTCAAGCCTACTATCGAAGCATGGGACTCCTCAATTCGCGGAACTCGGCGCGAGGAAGTGGTCCTCTCTCGTTTGAGAATTGGTCACTCTCTTTTAACGCACTCATATTTATTTACCCCAGAAAAAATCGCACCTAGATGTGACACTTGTAACGAGTTTTTAACTGTGAAGCATATTTTAATTAACTGTGATAAATATAGAGCACTGAGGCGGCAACTGTCAATAGAGAGAACCTTACCCCAAGTTTTAGCAAATAATTTTAAAGTAATTGACAAGTTGTTCAAGTTCCTGAGATTGTCCGACCTATTGAATAAGATATGAACTCGGGAAGGTTGTACCTTCGCTATTTAATATGTTCGTTATTTACTATCAAGTTATTTTATATACGTGTTTTTATGTGTTGAATAGTTTGTAGTTAGATTTAGTATGTTATTGTTATCCTATCTTTTCTACTGGTACCGGCCTTTTACACCGGTGCCTGCTTTTAGTACTATAGTTGTCAATTTAGAAGGTAGGTTACTGTTGTTATTAAAAGATGTTCGTTATTTAGTATTTAAGCTGTTTTATGTACTCGTTATTTAGGTGTTGAATAGTCTGTAATTAGCCTTAGTTTGTTATCCCTCCTTTTTTTTTTAATGGTACTGGTATTTTACACCGGTGCCTGATTCACATTTCAGCTCCTGTCAATTTAGAAGATGGGTTTCACTCACCAATACTTTTATTATTTGAAAATGCTCGTTATTTAGTATTTAAGTTTGTCTTTTGCGTGTTGATTAGTTCGTGATTAGATTTAGCATGTTATCCTATCTTTTTAATGGTACCGGCCATTTACACCGGTGCCTGCTTTAAAATTTAGTTATTAATTCATTCGATAGGTTTTAGTTACCAGCACTTTTGTTATTTATTACGTTCGTTATTTAGTATTTAAGTTTGTCTTTTAGGTGTTGATTAGTTTGTAGTTTAATTTAGTATGTTACCCCATCTTTTCTAACGGTACCGGCCTTTTACACCGGTGCCTGATCCTATCAATTTGAAATTTAATATTGGAGCTTTTATAAAACAAAGTGACAGGCGTAAAATGACCTCGTAGTCGACGCGCCTTTAAACTTCAACATTCAATTCAATTCAAAAGTTGGAATAATAGGTACAAGTACATGAATGATACTAAAAGAGGTACAAACGATATGCCAACTCTTATTGACAGAAAGGGAGTGGAGTTCATATCGAATAAAGAAAAGGCATACGCATTGAAAAATCAATGTGGTGACGTTTTTAAGAACGGGCTTTGAATGGTGAGAACGAAGTAGAGAATGATCAAATTCATCGATTGGGAGCAGAGGGAAATAAAATGAAATTCACTGGAACAGCAATCCAGAGAATAATTGATAAACTGAATAGAAATAAAGCTCCCGGCCATGGTGGGATCAATAACAATTCAATCAAGTTGTCGGCAAAAGAGTTAGTACCTAATTTAAAGATAATTATTCACAATTCATCATATTCAGGATCTGTGTCCGAGGACTGGAAAAAAAGCAATGATCACTCCAATACATAAAGGAGGAGATAAATCTAGTTTGGGTGACTACAGACCAGTTCGCCTCTCCTCCTCAATATGCAAAATTATGGAAAGGTTAATTGATACAGAAATTGAATGAATTGTTGATGATGATGATGGTGAAATATTTGATGGACAACATGGTTTTCGTAAGGGTTACTCATGTGTAACCCAACTGCAAGGATTCACGCAGGAGCTGTCTGATACTTTAGACAAGGAGGAAACATAAAATATGCCTCCTTTTTCTATTTTGAAAAAGCTTTGACAAAGTACCTCATAAACTTCTGATATCAAAGTTGGAACAAATACCAAAACATGAGAGGATAACAAAATGGGTGGAGTCCTTCTTAAAGGTAGATCACAAAAAGTGAAAGTGGGTGATGAGATTCCGAATATGGTGAAAATCACTTCTCGGGTACCACAAGGAAGTGTTATTGGACCCCTTCCACTCAATATATTCATAAACGATCTTCAAATCGGAATTCAATCGAGAATTCGTTCATTTGCTGATGACTGTGTGGTATATAGCACCATTAATCGTGAGAGGGAGGAAAAGCAGAACTTTACAAGGAGATTTGGACAGAATTATTAAATGGGTTAAAATAAATTTAATGGGACTATATGTTGGAAAATGTGAAGTGGTGCACTTCTCTAGCAGCAGTAACAAGAAAAAAGTAAATAACATTCATAAAATGGGAGATTCTACTCCTGAATAAGTAGCAGCGTAAAAATATATTGGACTTGACATGAATAAAAATTTGAGGTGGGGGAAACATGTTAGAAATATCTCAAAAAAAGGAATACGATCCTTAAATTCTACCATGAGGCAGTTGAAGGGGACAGGGATGGAAATAAATGTAAATGGATACATGAGTCTGATTCGGCCAATGCTTGAGTATGCTAGTTCAGTCTGGGATCCGCATGAAGTTGGACTAATGATGGCTGTGAAGAACGTCCAAAGGGTTGCTGCAAGAAGGGTATTGAGGAGAGAGAAGCGCTAGAAGATTATCAGGAACGATCAGGTTGTGGTTGAAAACGTTTTAGAAATACCTAGAAAAATGATTGTGGAAATGGGATGGGAAAATTTGGCGAAAGGAAGACAAATAGAAAGAATGTGCAATTTTGTTAGAGTCAAGAATGAATATACAGGATGGGATGAATTGAGCAATAGAATTGGAAAGGGATTACAAAGAATTACAAGGGGAGGGGTAAGAATGGAAGAGTAAGAATGGATGATGATGTGATGATGCATTCAGAAAACGGTTGGCGTTCGTTGGCCACATGGCATAGAGAAGTTATTGGCGTTCATAAAATATCTGAATGAAATACATGGAGATATTAAATTCACAGCTGAGTTTGAAGTGGAGGGTAGAATTCCATTCCTGGATCTTTTAATTATTAAAAAAGAAAATGGTGAATTTGGACACAATGTTCACAGAAAACCAACGAACACCAACCGTTTTCTGAATGCATCATCACATCATCATCCAAAACAACTCACAGCAGTACTTAATACTCTTACCCATAGATCTAAGTGCTTGACTGATGTAAGTCATAGAAATGGAGAAATGGATTTATTGAGTAGTACGTTCAAGATGAATGGTTATGAACAATCGGACATAAAAAGAGCCCTACACAGGAGAGCCAAAACATCAGATGAGAGAGAGAGAGAGAAAGAATAGAGAGATAAACCAAGAAGCACAGCATACCTCCCGTATATTAAAGGCACTACTGACAAGATTAGCAGGATCCTATCAAAGAAAAACATAGAAACCATTTTCAACACAAGAAAGAAAATGGGAAATTTATTTGGAACAGGAGATCGTTCAGGAATCAATGAAGGAAAAGGGGTATATGGAGTCCCATGTGGAGATTGTAAACTGACATATGTGGGGCAAACCGGTAGAAGGGTCAAGGTTCGTCTGAAGGAGCACATAAAAGCAGTTGAGAAGAAAGATTTCACAAACTGTCTGGGAGAACATGCAGCGAAAACCGGACACTCCATAAATTTTGAAAAAGCGCATATTATATCGAAAGAGGATCTATTAATTAGATGAGCGTAGCGAAGATTTTCATTCCATATACCGAAAAATTTTGGGCTTGGTTTTTATGTTTGTATATATTTTTTTTTTTGTGTGTAATTTTGTACGCGGCATACAGGTCAGGAAAAAGTTTCAATCAACTCGAAACTTTTTCCTAAATTGGTGTTATACCAAAATAGGTTAGATCTATCAATAGGAAAGATCTATCATACATATTTTAAGCGATTTGTGAGACAATCGGATGTGAAACAACGAAGAAATCTCATTTTTAATGTACTTTTTTACACATCAATAAAAGCAATTAAGAAAGCAATTAAGAAACTATTAAATGTGAGCAACAAGTGTCACCAATAAATTAAAACGTTTAAAATCTGTGATGGATATGAAGAAGGCACTGGTATAATTGTTTGGAAACCAAGGTCCATATACCAACAGGCAGCCGCGGTTTTTTAACTTTTGAAGTGATCCATGGCCTGTATATGCACATTGAGCCGACCAAATGTTCTTAATTCTTCATTTCCATACTTCTAAGCTCATCTCACAACGCATATAAGGCGTTTTCCTAGTACCTAGACTAATAGGAGAGGCGATTGAAATAAAGATAAGACCTGATGCATTAAATATAAGAAATGATGGGCGTGCAATTTCAAACTGCTGGAATACCGTTTTATCACCTGTTATTAATGAGTTTCCTAACGTAAAAACTGGGAAACCAAATAGAACGTTAGAGATGGATAGTTTTAAAACCCCAGTAATCGAACGGTTCGTGAATACCAGAGGACCTGTGACTAGAAGTCTGAAGAAGGGAATGGAAGCGAGGAATCGAAAAATTGATGGTGACAAATGAAAAATAGAAAATGAGAACAATTATAAGGACTTGGAATTCGACCGAAGATTATAGTTATATATTATGTGGTCAAGAAGGCAGATATCACCACCAGTTGAAGTTTTTTCGAATTGATTTCATTATTTATATAAATCTGTGATGTTATTTCTAGTTCTTGTTTCTATGATGTTGTATTGTTAGTTGGTTTTAATCAGTTCTACCTGACGATCGGTCGGCTGGACAAGTTTTTCGTCAATTTTTATATCTTCTGTAACTTGAGAATGAACGATGCAATTCGTTCGAAACGTCGTTTAATTGATAATTACATATTTTACACACAAGAACAATCCTAAAACCATGATTTATCTCTCTCTCTCTCTCTCTCTCTCTCTATATATATATATATATATATATATATATATATATATATATATATATATATATATATATATATATATATATTTATATATATATATATATATATATATATATATATATATATATATATATATATATATATATATATATATATATATATATATATATATATATATATATATATATATACAGATAAATATTTATATACATATAATAAATATATGATAATGCGATCATTTGGAAGTGTCACACTTTGGTTTTCCGGACTTTGAAGCACCCCAATCATCAGCATCATGAATACATATTCTGTTCATTCATGGAAGTCGGGCAAGTCTTAGGATTGTTTCATGTTTCAGACGCCGTCTGTTGGTTTCAGAGAAGTATGCATGGTGATAATCCTTGTATGTTTATACATTGAAGTTGGTGTTAACTGTTTGGTGTGCAACATGCTCACTGACGAGGTAACTATAATCACAATACTATATACTAGTTGACACGCCGCTATATCATTCTCGAATGTTAAGAACAATCAATAAACTGCTGATTCCGCTGATATAAGAATTTAGGTTATAATTCGAGTGTTCATTCTCAATTTATTGATGTATTTCTCGGTACAGTTTCATCCTACACATTGTGGTTTAGAGTACGCCATCAGAGAAGTCAATATAATTATCAATACAAAATACAATACGAAATGAATTCCAGTGAGGCTATAATGGAAACCAGAGATGAAATCATTTCAGTATATACATTGTCATTGTTAATGAGAATAAAAAACAGCGATTTGAGTTATTCTCAGTTGGATGCAATTACAATCAGGGAGGAAAAAACAATTGCACGTAATTGATGAAGTGACGCGTACTTACCCACTGAATATGAACATCTTTCAACAACGTAATTCTTCAGTTTATTGAAGACACAATTGGTTCTAGATCTAGAATAATACGTTGGTGGCTGGGAATTTCATGATCTGTTCCTGAAAATATCGAGCTTTTTTCATACAGCTTCGAGTTACGTTCAGTTTGATAATAATTCCTACTTCTGAGTTTGTAGCTTGGGGTTGAACAGAGAGGATGACTATTGTTGGTAGCGAATAGAATTGAGTGATGGATAAATCCTGCTGGTAGAGAAAGTCTTCGTGGATAGGTAACATGGCGTTGTGTATGGCGATCATGTCATTGCTTGTTTAGCAGTCTTCTGGAGTCTGAAGTTGCTCTCGATATTTGAGAAGAGTTGCCCGAAATATAATGCCGTTGCATAAGTGGCTCCAGAGTGAAGCGTTCCTATACAACGAGCTGATTTTCTCAGCCCCATACAAACTCGGGTATTTCTTTTAGTTTTGAGTCGTCTTCGTCTTTCGGGGAAAACACAGATAAATGCGATCATAAATTCATCGACAGATGATTTGAGCTTGTCCACTTCAGATGTCTGATTCAGGAATTGGTTGGAATTAGTGAATCAATTCTAAGTAAACATTCTTTTGCTGAACAATAATTCATGTTCAGGTTTTTTCGATCTCAAAACTCTGAAGATCCGAAAGATTCATTCTCAGTAATTCTGAGTTGAAGACGGAAGCACTGCACACATCTGAGAATATGTTATCTTCAGTAGTATTGGACAAGGTTGATATTCTGGTTGGACTAGGACATGGGCTGTAGAGTTGGAGGTCTTACTCAGATCTAGGAAGCGCTTAGGATTTGGAGGTCGTGCTCTATCTGATGCCTCAAAGTTCAAGTCTCCAGCGATAATTATCCTCACTCTAGGCTCAGTTCATCAACGCATCAAGTTGATTATTCCGACGTATGTCTGGAAAGCGAACTCGTACTTCAGCGGGGTTGATGTCTGGACACGTGGGATCGGGATCTTTCACGCCTCGTCGAGATTTCTGTCACACTTCTCACATTCACTAGGTTATGTTGAGCGAGAGCTGACAGGACACATCCCATCACGGCCGTCATCCTAATACTGATCTGTAGTGACAATATGGAAGTAAACTTACAGAAGGATCGAGAAAGTTTGTCGGAATAATCATTCATAGCCCAACCGATCCCGGAAAAGACTACATTTTCACTTACAATATATTGATGGAGACGCAAAGAATCGTAGGTCATTCTCAGGTATATATTCCGTTGAATTAGAGTCATGTGACCAGATTTGTTCTTTGTCCGGAACCTCGATATGAAATATTCGATTGTTCAATCTCGCATTTCTTCGGACTTCATCTCATATGAAATAATGGATGGAGATAGGATAAGATCGTTAGAATATTGTCACAGCGGAATGTCTGATTTCGAGTATGCTCCAAGGGCGATCTTGCTTGAAGAAAGCTGTATTTCAATGTCGCAACAACGATTGCCCTCAGGAAGTATTGTTGTTGGTGTCAATGACATTGACTCAACAAGAGATAATCGATTGTTCGTGTCTGTTTCAGAGCTTCTATGTGAAGGATGCGGTGTATGACTGTGATTGGTTCGAAGCTTCTGAAGGTTTCAAACGCTCCCTGCGTATCATGATGTCCATGTCTGTTTCAGAGTTTCTATGTGAAGGATGCGGTGTATGGATGTGATTGGTTCGAAGCTTCTGAAGGTTTCAAACGCTCCCTGCGTATCATGATGTCCATGTCTGTTTCAGAGCTTCTATGTGAAGGATGCGGTGTATGGCTGTGATTGGTTCGAAGCTTCTGAAGGTTTCAAACGCTCCATGCGTATCATGATGTCCATGTCTGTTTCAGAGTTTCTATGTGAAGGATGCGGTGTATGGATGTGATTGGTTCGAAGCTTCTGAAGGTTTCAAACGCTCCATGCGTATCATGATGTCCATGTCTGTTTCAGAGTTTCTATGTGAAGGATGCGGTGTATGGATGTGATTGGTTCGAAGCTTCTGAAGGTTTCACACGCTCCATGCGTATCATGATGTCCATGTCTGTTTCAGAGCTTCTATGTGAAGGATGCGGTGTATGGCTGTGATTGGTTCGAAGCTTCTGAAGGTTTCAAACGCTCCATGCGTATCATGATGTCCATGTCGAACCAGCCGATCGTCATTATGGCTGCAGGATTCATCCCACTCTCCTTGGAGAGTTTGCTCGGAGTGAGTAGCATGATAACGAAAACAAATATATACTATCATTTGGTCTCATCCGAAACCTATACAAATAATCCACTTGAATGTGCGAGTGAGTAATGATGAATGATCAACGATGATTAATTGAATTCCGTTGAATGCATATTGATGAACTTCACATTTACTGATGGACGTAGAGGATGAACACTGCTCACGATACTTGGTTCGAATGGGAAATATCAACATTCGTGTGTTGAGTTCAGTCTTGATACTAACATCAGATTGGACCGGATAAATCACAGAAGCTCTTCATGATTATAATGTGTCCCACACTTCCTGGAAATGGAATATTTCTTCCTGGGAATGAGGAATAGGTATTTTGAAAGAGAACGCAAACCTGGAGTCGAGTTTTCATTTCCATTAGTATCTACCTAATTATCTACATTTTTTGACAAGACCACTACGAATCTCGAGACATATAAGAAGTGCCGCTACTTGTGATCAATTCTCAGCTATAGTCGATACATCAGCATTGTATCAGCACAATGTCCTGATCCAACACTGATTGCAACAAAGTGTCTTGAGGAGGAATTCTCTTCAGGGATGCAGGATGATTGAAATACGTGGCGATTACAAGTATGCCAGTCAGAACATTTCATTGAAAAGAATCCAAACTCGAGACCTCATGTTGTATTCAGTGGTGGCTCGAGGGCTGGAATGAATGACCTATGAATCGAGATATCGATGTTGATTTGGAAGAATTATTCGACGTTAAATGACTCAATGTTGCAACGCGAGAACTTGGTTATGTTGATGGTATTGAATGGGACGTTTCTGTGTTTCAGGTGGCGAACTTGACCTTCTCTCACTACATGACCATGCTGGCATGTCTCAAGAAGGACAAGTAAGATACGGGAGCAGATATCACAGAAGAGAGTAGTTCACTTCCAGCATGTACTCACTTTGGTTGAGTGATCGTCATACTGTAATGTCGAAGAACCTTGACTTGGCGGTGAAGTCTTCTGTCCACGATGTTGTGAATACCCACATTTTACAGGATGCTGAGATTTGCTCCTGGAGGAGAATATTTGTTTCGTTTGTGAGCATTGCTGGTCTCGTCATTGCTGACAACTTCAGAAGTCGTACATCGTACTAAACAGTTGAAAATTCAATTTCTAATTCAATTCATTCAATTAATTAATCTCAATTCAATTCATATCATGTTTCGAATCACGAGAACCTAACCATTGATATTCTGATTGAGATTTGTGACACTTCCTGAAACTACGATCACTAATTGGGACCTACACATCTATGAGATGGAGAATCTAGCGCAATCCGTCAAATATTCACAAATAGGAAAGTCGACTGAGACGACCGAAGTGAAACTTAGCTTGGTACATGTCCGAACAATATGTGTTGGCCTGCAGCAAATCGGAATAATAATTCAAGAGCATTCACAAGAGGTTATTGTATTTTCGGATACGACATTCCGTGCCAATCTCCTGGTTCATTGCATGGCTTGGTACCTTCCAAGTTAGATCCAACAAACGTTCCCTGTATCAGAATGATACGCAGGGAACACTAGGGTTGGTTCCACGGAGAAATATATCCGACAGGTGAATATTGTTGTATGGTTATACACACATTCATCCGTCAAGACATCGTGAAGGAAATATATCAACCTTCAGAGTGGAACAAGAGCACAATGAAAACTCTACCCTGGAATAACAACTGGATGATACGCACCAGGGGGGGCATTCATGTACGCCTAGCAGGCTCTAGCAAGCCGTGCTAGAGCCTGCTAGGCCTTGCTTGCGATTCATGAAACGTTTTTAACAACTGTCATGGTGGCAATTTGCTATCAGCTTTGCGAGCAGTTATTTGCTCATCGCAAGCTCTAGCAAGCACTAGCATCCCAGCTAAAATGGCCGACTTCTGTTATGTCAAAGTGACTATTCAACACTTTGAATGACTATCATCAAATATTATAATCACATTAATATATTTATACAATAAAAATGTGATTTTACCGGTGGTTCGGATGTATTTAAAATATACCGCATGAAGTTGAACGATATATAGCCTGTGAAATCGACTAAAAGAAATAATTCGAGGTTAGGGGCGTACCCCTGACGATTTTTTCGAATGTCACTGTCACGGACATTCGAAAAAATGGTTTTGGTTAAGCACAAATCGCAGGTGTAAACAAATAACAGTTGTCAAAGGTAATGGCTGGCCTAGATGAGGCTATTTTTGGTGTTTTGTATGGTGATGGTGATGGTGATGATGATTTTGACATGGAACAGACCGAGTTGGTGCGAGTCAAGGCTTCGGACTTGAGTGATGCGGAATTACATAAATGCACTAGGCTAGACCGAATTTTATACCAGCATTTACTGGACTTACTAACGCCCGTGTTATCAAGAAACACTAGTCGAAATAATGCCCTTTCTGCGGACACTCAGCTACTTATAGCATTTACATTCTTTGCCAGTGGAGGTTTTCAGTGGCTTGTAGGTAGAACCGGCCACATTTCACAACCTTCTGCCAGCCGTATTATAAGTGCCGTTGTCAACGCCTTGTGCGACATTGCTCCTCAACATATTCGATTCCCAATGAGTGAAGTGGACCGCACAAACGCAAAGCAGGAACTGTACGCAGTGTCCCGTTTCCCAGGTGTTTTGGGCGTGGTTGACGGAACGCACATCGTTTTGAAGAAACCAACGAACAATCCGTTGCAGTATGTGAACCGTAAGTCTCACCACTCCATTAACGTTCAAGTTACGTGTGGGGCAGATTTGAAAGTAGTTGACGTGTTGGCGAATTTTCCGGGCAGCAATCACGATACATATATCTGGCGAAGAAGCAGCCTTCGAGATCTCTTCACCAGCGGTAGAATAGCTGATGGTTGGCTGTTAGGCGATTCGGGCTATCCACTGGAGCCGTGGCTGATCGTACCAGTTTTACACCCGAGAACAGTGGCTGAAGAGACCTTCAACCGCCATCAACGAAGAACTAGGAATGTAGTGGAACGTTGCATCGGAGTCATAAAGTCTCGATTCCGTTGTGTTGATGCAAGTGGTGGAACTCTCCAATATTCTCCGGTCATGTGCTGCAAAATCTTCGTAGCTGTTTGTGTGATGCACAACTTGTGTATTGACTTTGGCTATGCACCAGAAGTGGACGCCGATGTAGCGGAACGTCTTTTGGGTGACCAAGTAGATCTTGTCAACAGGGAAGATGTAGAAGATGGTACGGTTGCCAGAAACGAAATTATTCTAAATCATTTTACCTAGGTATTAGCAACAAAGTCAATGGTAGTAGGTAGGCCTGATGATGCCAGTATACCTTCGCTATATTCTAAAACTGTTTTTTGTGCCCGGTCAGGTCTTTCCTTGTTTATCACTGTCTAAAGTACCGTACCGGAATGCAGTTCTCAAAATTATTATTCTTATTGATTCACACTATTCACCTGTGATAAAATAGATACGGTAGTCCAAAGTCTATTGAAACAAAGTCTCACCATCAATAGTTCCACTTTTTCTGTTTACTTTCTTTTTTAAAATGTTGGCAATTAACCCGCAGGCCTTCCGTTAGTCTTAGTTGTTCCACGATTGTGTTTATTGTCCGCCTAAGGTGGTGCATGCACGGGGCTTATAAAAATGGAGCAATTCATCTTTACTATTTTTTTTCCTGGCCCATATTCACTAACTAGTGTAGGTATACCTAATTGAATAAAAGGTATATCATCTTCGAAATAATTGTAGGATCTTGAATTAATATGACATTTTATTTCATGAATTCAATCAGTTTCAAGATGATTCGTCGATACATTTCATCACATTCTTGTTATTCATTGTCGTATCATCGTATCACTTTTTACTTTTTAGTCAATGACGTTGGTTCGTGAACATGGAAAAAATAGGCAAGATGAATTTCTCCATTTCTGTAAGCACCGTGCATGCACCCCCATAACGTCCTCAGTAACAACTAGATTATGTGGGGGTACGAAAAAGCAGGCGATGTTTACAAAAACCCATGCCTTATGCATGCGGGACTCGAGCCTACACTCGACTTGACTTCGGTTGTATATGGCCGTAGTAGGGCCTATGACCTAGATCATTCATGAGAGCAGTCATAAGAGCATATATTTGCTAACTATGATTTGCCGTTTTCATTTTGTTTAGCCGCGTACAATCTATGACAGGGTGGTAAGGTCGCCCTTGTGGTGGCCCGTTCAAACGATCCCACTTTCATCCTTAGCCTTAATAGGGAAACAATGATTTTGTATCAAGTTTCGATATTATTAAAAAAAAAGGTTTTCCAGAGAAACTAGGTACGGTAGGCCTACGGTACTTTATTAATTCAGTGACTTCAAAATAACTCAATAATCAGTTGTGTGTGTGTGTGTGTATATATATATATATATATATATATATATATATATATATATATATATATATATATTGCATAGTTAATAATGCCATAATATAGGCGTTTGTAATCCTAGTAAATATTGGTATGCAGTTTGGTAAACTCTGTTGCACTTATGTAATTTTGTTTCACTCAAACTCTGAAGTCCTCACTTGAGGAAACTCGGTCTGTTCCATGTCAAAATCGTCATCACCATCACCATCACCGTACAAAACACCAACACCTCTCAGCCTATACATTACAATAATGTCACACAATAATTCTCAACATTCGTGTAAAGAAAAATAAAATGTTTAAATGCATTCTTGCTGTCAGTTTACTAGTTTTTTCTTGTAGACCATTCTTTTTTCACGCCCTGTAAAAGGTGCAGATTCAGTAGGCCAAGTAGGCCTAGTATAGAAAATAATGGAAGCGTGGGGTGTGAGTTGAAACTTCAATGAGCGGGTGATAATGAAGCGATGAGTTGATGATAGGTGAAAGGAGCTTTGCCTGTCCCGACTTCAGTACCTGACGCCGTGCGATAGTTGACTGAGCCATGTGATTTCCAGTTGTTCTTACACTAGCCTATATAACTACTGGTAGGTGTATTGCTTGGGCCTAATAATGTGAAATGACAGATAGGTCAATGTTTGATGCTATAACAGCTGCTATAGGTCTATGTACATGCATGTGTAATAATAATTGTAGCAATAAGAGAAATAGTTATAATTATTCAGTCTGAACTTGGTCCAGTGGACTTTTGATCGGAACTAAAATAATACTTCGCACTGAAAAAATTAATACCTCATCAATAGAAGAGATATATAAAACAGAACAACTACATTATTGGATATAAACATAAACATGTGATTATACACATTATTGAACTAGTCACACTGAAAGGAAAAATGAACCAGCAGCTTACCTTTAAATTAATTATGTTGGTTATATGCTATGTACCAACATACAATTACCACCATGATACTTTTAATTATCTTTCATCTGGGATACAGAACAAAAACCCAGAACAGTGTTTAAATAGTGTTTCATTTTATTGCCTAAAATATCAATTATTCCATTCATTTTGGCATTATATTGGGAACGGCAGAAGGTATTTGAAGCAATTGTTCCAATTAGTATACCTAGGCATATACCTTGAAGATCAATTCAACACACTGTTCCACTTCCATTCCATCACCCCTTCTATGTTATCAACTGCAGCACACCAACGTATGCCACAGCAGTCCACTCTACGTTCAAAAGCACCAACAATGTAGGAGAAAGGTAATGTTTTGTAGTGTCTATATCTGTATTATTTACTTAAAATTGTGAATCTACTTCAAAATCTAAATGTTATCTATCTCTGTGGTAAACCCAGCTCAGCTCTCTTCAGTGTATTGCTTTCCTCAAGCAGCAGCATTTTTTTCTCTTTGTAAGCTCTATCCCACTCATACCATCTACGTTTTGCTTCAAAACGCTTACCCTCAATGTCTACCAAAGTTTTTAATGATTGGTCGATGCTGTTCAAGTGGTCAATATTTTTTTGGGTGTTTACCACTAGCTGAGCCTTTAAATTTAGACGTTTTTTAGGGAGAACAGTAGGTGGAGTATGCCTAGGTGAATTTTGAGAATCGGAGTGATCAGGGGAATGCTGCGGGGTCAACACAGGGGGTCGAACCATCTGTAACGGGGAATGAAAAGTAGGTGGGATAGTAGGTGCTCGCCAGCGTGGTGTGGACTGTGGCACACGTTGACGTGCTGCAGTCAAGAACACAGCAGGGCGATGGAATGGAAGTGGAACTGTGGGTGGAATTGATCTCCGAGGTGAACCCATGGTTTCCGACGTAACAGTGCACGTGGGTTGAGGTAGTTTCCTCTTGAGAATCCTGGGTGGCGGAGTTGGTGAACGGTATATTTCGGGGCTGTTCGAGTACATCTCTGGGCTGCTTTGGAATGGGACGGGGCTACCTTGGACCGGATCATTCACGGATGGAGATGATGGTATCACAGTAGGCCTAGGTAGAGGTGGATTTTGATGGCGATTAAGAAGATCTGGAAAAATTTGACCGGTAGCATGAGCAACACATATATCGGGATGTACTGATAATTTTTAGTTTTTGAGCCGTTTGTTTTTTTGAGTGCGTTTATTTATCGAGTAGGTTGAACCTTGGAAATTCAATTATCTTACCCTGGGGGTAATAATAATGTAGACTAATAATTAATAATAATAATAAAGAGAGATAATGGGCAACAATTTTGAAACTGTTTTTCTTTGTGGGGTGGCCAAGTCAATGATAATTGCTGATGGGTTGAAAATTCATTTTCCTAGTCTACTACGGGCATTCAACCTATAGATTTTTCATAGCATAAGTAGATCCAGGCCAGAGTATTATTTTATTGATATGGGTTATGTAAGGAGGTAATGTAATTACTCGAAACCCGGTTGTACCAAACTTGTAATAATTGGTGAATTCTTTAAAAAAATAGTGAAATAGCTGCTATCACCCTTGATCACGCATGTTATTTATAGCAATGTTGTAGCAATATGTGATACTTGGTCCAAGCGATGCGCTTCATGAATTCAATACGCTAATGTAGCACTTACGGCTGGACGTATCAATTCCTCCAATCCCATCTATGCTCTCCTGGCCGATCACTTTTGTGATCATTAGTTCTTCCGTGGTTGTCAATGGCTTATATTGGCACGGGCCACCACCCGTTCCTCTCATGTGGCGAAAATTTTCCGACGCTTTTTTCTTCGTCCTACTTTTGAGGTCGGTCCATTTACCCTTTAACTAGGATGAGAAATATTGTGTTTTTATTAATTACCGGTATCATTTAGTATGACTATAAAAGCCGAATATATTTAATGGTTGAAGCCTTATTCAGATTGACTGGATGTGTATAATCATAACTGAGACCTATTGTTATTAGATCATGATGATTCGAATGGGCTGACAAGATGAGGTGAACCACGAGCTGTAAAGCTGACTAACGATGGTGGAGGGCGGGGATCGAACTTGGGTCATATCTATACTCTCAGCTCCCGGTCACACGGAGCAAGGGACCATTGTTATTGGACTGTATGCCCTTTCCCTATATAACATGCATTATATTGATAGATATGTTCCAAGATCCATTATGTGTGTCATTTCTAGGACTTCTAGGCCCTACAGTAATGTAAGATGTAGTTAATGAAGACCTAATAATTCATTTCCGAATTTGTAACAGTTTGGCCCCCGCTATATTGATCAATGAGTAATGTCTTTGTATTTTGTAGGCCCTACAATTGAACCTGATTGTCCATCTTCCTACGCCTAGCACATGTTGGAAACTGGAGGAAAAGGAGGAATAATAGAACTTTACATGTAGGGCCTAGTGTGCTATTCCTCCTTCTAAAGGCAATGGCAAATAATGGGGACTATAATGTAGGCCTACGTCTAGGCATGTGTTCAGAGAATTACTAGGGACCATGGATCTTAATTAGCCTATTACCTAGTGAAGGCCCATGCCCTAGCCTTGAATAGATCCAGGCCTAAGCCTAGAGCATAGGCCTACTCGATCCTAGCCTAGACCAGATTTATCTATTTGTATAAAATGAAAATATGTTCTGCCAGCTTGCTTGGATCAATTGCATATGCCCTTTGAATATGCACTTTTACTAGTACATGCATGTATTGCACTCACATCTTTCACTGAACGATGGCAATGTGACACTGCATTGACGCTGTTGGCGATGCATTCCCATGCCCTTGTCTTATGGGCATTTGTTAGGGTGGAAGAATAATCTCCAAACAATACTTCCTGGCGTTTAAGCACTTCTTGAGTTAGAACAGTTTTTTCCAATTCATTAAAATTATTACTACGTTTCTTAATTGTTTTTTCCATCTTGTGTAATGAATGGAAGGAAGAGGAATTTCGCCACAAGAATAATCAATTGTTTAAATTTATCTGAGGCAGCTCAAGTAGACCTAATCGAATCAAACGTTCTATTTTTATTTGGATTGTGTCGAATCAAACGTTCTATTTTTATTTGGATTGTGTCGAATCAAACGTTCTATTTTTATTTGGATTGTGATTATGTCTTCACATTTTGCCGCTCGAAAATCTGTAACGTTGTGATTGGACGTTGCAAAGAGGTTCAAAAGTTGTTCAAGTTCTTTGATGATAATTTGCGATCTAGTTGCTAGCGCTCCATTTTTGTTGTCGTGAATCGCTGGCAAGCAATCGCAAAGTCGATCGCAAGGCGGTCGCAAATAAGTTGCGATCGCTCGCAACTTGCGATCTGCTAGCCATATTTTGCTAGGCGTACATGAATGCCCCCCCAGTTCACGGACAATTACCTCTATCGTTGAATGTTGGAAGTTTCTGCTATCTGCGAATATGTGCGAATCTGGTTCTCGATCCCTTGAGAGTGCGTGGTTGTCTTGGTGATCTCACTCAAGTGTGATGCTGATGGATGGGAAGGAGAAAGTGTTGATGCATTACCTCAGTGATAGGAGAAACTATTCTACTATCAGTACACTGTTTCATCATATTATCAGATATTATGTTCTATATGTGCACAATAATACGAACATCATTTGAGATCATACAATTCAGCTCAGTTCTGATTGTATGAAAGATGATTATCTGGAACCAGACCGAAGAAACTAACGTGACGCTCAGCTGGGCTCATTCCACTTTTTGAGGCCAGTTAGATGGCTTATAAACAGCTAATAACACAATTCCAGACATGCATATCGACATTGTGCTCTATCTATGCAATGAACAGGGTTCGAATTTTCACGCCATGTTATACATTATATTTCCGCACAGTCTGCATACTCGTCAGAGTTTTGAATGCGATAATGAATTAATAATAATCATTAGTTCATGTCGAGATAGTTTATTGTACTTCACTTTCATTACTCAGAAACCTGGAATATTTCGCCAGAATACTGGACGGTGACAAATACTTATTGATTGTGAGATGTTATTTCAGAAGCGAGACAATATGAGAGTATAAAGATGTCAGTAAAAAGTAAGTAGGAACAAATTCATAGAACACTTCAATCTTCAATGAAATACAACTCCTTTTTTAATGGCTGCCATAAATGATGAGGAGATCTCGTCAAGTTCTGTCACCATGTTGAAGAACATCATTCATCATCTACGTCTTGATTCGATGATATATGAAGACTCAACTGCTAGCAAGATGGCCTTATTGTGACGGTCTGTTTTGAACGCAGCCGCCTAATCTGTAGTTCGAGTCGCGCGCAGTCACAGCCCGCTGGATTCGGTACCAGTTCGATCATGTGTTACCGTACGGTGTCGCCCCTAACGGCCGAAAAGTTGTCTGGTAGAGTGAGGTTATGTCTAGCAACATCTAGAGATCAGATCTTGGCGAGGAAGGTAATATTGGCGTTGGACCACGCGTTTCATTCATCCACTTTTCTGGTTCTAATGATATTACACGTGTTGTGTGGATATTCTAGTGAATGTAATGCTACATTGCATCTCTAGTTCACGTAGGAACCTTTATGATTCAGTGAAACTTTATCTTCATCGCTGCGTAGTTTTTACTTAAGTTCAGTAGTTGATCAGAGCATAGTTGTTATTTGGTTTTAGTAGTTCATTAGCACATAGTTGTTATTTGGTTTTAGTAGTTCATTAGCACTTATTAAGTCTATATTGTCAGAGATGTCTGACATCTTGAAGATATATAGTGATTAGCATTTTAAACATTTTTGAATGACGTTCTTGTAACCAGTATGAATCGTTGTGTGCAAGTAATGTATTGACGTGTGATTGTTTGGTAGGCCTATATAAGATTTTAAACAATCAACGTGCCGTTTTTATGAAAGCACATTGTTTGCAACTATTTTAACAGATATCTCTGAATAAACGCACTAAGTGCGTTATATTACTGGCAGAAAATGACCTAGATGTTGACGCGCCGTTAAACATCAACAATTAATTAATTAATCTCTATCGTTGGTTCTGCGTTTCACGACAATTCACCTTGCTGTTCTAACCGTTGATCCCGTATTCACATGGTGTGGAGTACTGATCAAGTTCCATATGAGTCTCAGGTATTGCATCACCTGAAGTATCGTGTTATTATATATTCCTCGCGGGATTATTGTCCCGATTCATGCCACCCGGGTGGGGAATGTTAACCCTATAATAGTGTGTGTTCTGGACCACGCCCACGCGTGTTTGTCGTACTTTGGCCTATTGTTGGCATTTGACGCAATTATCTGCTTTAATTCTGACTTCCATTGACTGTCAGTTAATTCCGCTCAATTTACGAAATTATATGTCTCGGGAATATTGACTGTGAGTCATTCTCCTGGTTACTAATTTGCGCCGTGACGTACTGGCCTGGGTTCGAGCCCAGACACTAATTCCTTGTTCTGAAAAGCATTAGTTGTTATCTATTGTAATAACTTGATAGCTACTATTATATGCACAGTGATCTTTTGTGTGATTATCCATGTATATGATTCATGAATGTTTAAACTTGATAATTGATTCCTAGCACTGATTGATTCACCATAGTTCCCAACTGTTCTGGGCCTCCAGGTCTTATTCAATAAAGCACTCTCAGTATTTCCAAGTTCTCCTGTCTGACTATTATTCCATTTTTTTTTTCAATTTCATAGCATTTTTCATTCTCCATTTTATTTACATACAAGAGAACAAGTAACCAACACAAACAGTATAAGAGTGAACGGAATATCGTGAATTATCAATGCAAGATCAAGAGAAAATTTAAGGTGGTGCGTGAACGGTGGTTACACAAATCGAGAAATATATCTCGATTATTCTTTTACATTCTCAAAAACCAGTGTAATTGAGTGAAAAGTTCACATCACCGAAATAACTTCATGCTCTTCAATTATTTTTACATTATATTTTTATGAATTCGATCAGTTTTGAGATGATACTTCAATGAATTTTATCGCATTCTTTTCATTCATTGACGTATTATCTTGAAATTGATTGAATTCACGGAAATAGAGTGTCATAGTGATCAAAGGCATGGCATTATCTTGGATATGTGAGCTTTTCATTCAATTACACTGGTTTTTGTACATGTAAAAACATTAGTGAAGGTGAATGTTTCTATTTTCATGAGCATCGTGCATGACCCCTACGAAGAAGCCCGCGTAAGAACGTGATCTTGCGTGCGGGCAATACCATTCAGAGATTATACTCATGTTCATGTTGGCGAAACTACAAATATGTCCCCTCAAAGTGGGGGCTTGCGTGGCCCCGTGATCCCCAGAGCTATTGTCGGGAGCAATTTATTTGCTCCCAGCAGGGTCACCCATGGCGATAAGGTCTGGGGTGAGGGTCCAGACTAAGTTCGGACCGTCGGTCGAGCGGGTGCCCATCTCGGTGACCAGAGTGGTCATAGGGAGTTCTCGTGCAATCATCTCACCATAATCATCTCTTCCATAATCTTTCCTCTCTCTTTTTCTCTCTTCCCTTAACTTGCTCTTCATTCTTATTTTCGTGCCGACTCCCGTTGATCACTCACACCCACGACTATATTGACGATCTCGCTGTGAACAAGGACATGAACCCAAGCCCAAAGTGTAATTAATCGTGCTGAGGGGCTGAATGGCTACGGGTAAATGTAGTCTTTAACGATAAACTCTGGACAAATGGCGACCTTCAGTTTTACTCTAGCCTTACTCTCACAAGCGGGGCTCTGTGGGAGCGGACATATACTTCCCTAGCTTCTCGTGGGACCAAAATGAGTAACCTTTCAAACAAACAAACAACCCCTCCCCTAAACAACCCCCCACCCCCTAACAACCCCTCACCCCTAAACAGCCCCCCTCCCCAAAGTAACCCCCCTATAAACAGAATTCCCTCCCTCTTCAACAACATTATCGACCCTACAACCATCACCAACAACACTAAAACTGTACCTACTTTCTTTCTGATGAACAGATCCGGCACAACTGATACGTTTAATAACATCTCTCCTTTCAAGATTAATAGATTTATTGAACAATACATTGGAAAAGTCAAGAACATTAAGCGCCTCCGCGACGGTTCTCTCCTTCTAGAAGCAGCTTCGAAGGAACAATCCCAAATTATCTCTTCATTGACAGTCCTGGGTACTTACCCTGTAATATCTAAACCCCACGCTTCGTTAAACTTCTCGAAGGGTATCATATATTCGAGAGATTTATTGAATACAGACGAGAAAGAGTTATTAGAAGAATTCTCCTCGCAAAATATCATTGAAGTGAGACGAATCTCCACCCGTAAAAACGGAGAACTTCTGCCATCTCCACTTCTTGTCTTGACTTTTCAATCTGTTGTTCTTCCCGAGTGTGTGTACGCTGGCTTCATTCGCTTGCCGGTGAGGGCCCATGTGCCGAACCCTATGCGATGCCAGAAATGTCAGCACCTCGGTCACACGCATCATAACTGCGATAAGAGTTTAGCCTGTGCGAACTGTGGTAGCACTGATAAACATCAGGGCAAACCGTGCGACCAACCTTCATCTTGTATCAGCTGCAGAGGAAGTCATCCCTCCTGGTCAAGAGCTTGCCCTGCTTGGCAGCGCGAGAAAAAGATCCTGGAAATATAGACCAAAGATAAAGTGTCGATTCCAGATGCAAGGCGCAAATATAATCAATTATATCCTGCCAGCACTCAGCCTCAAATCTCGTATGCGCAAGCAACAGCCACAGTTGCATCATCTAACGACAACTCTGAAATAAGTAAGGTAAAATTGATGATGGAGGCACTACTGATTGGACAAGCGGAGATGAAAAGCAAAATTGAAGAACGAAGTAAGAAAATTGAAGACCAGACATTGGAAATCAAATCACTTCGAAAAGAAAATGATACCCGTAAAAAGAAAAACAAGGAAATGGAAAATGACTTGCAAGTAATGAAAAATAATGATATTACAACCAAACCTTTATGCGCACCATCACCAAACACCCCTGTTCAAGCACCCGTTGAGGCTGCAAGGACCAGTACGAAGCTGTCACGCTCTTCTTCAAACGTGAATGCGGAGAAGCAGCGTGCTGCTAAAATTCGTAGAGCATCTAAGGACAGAGCTCCTGACGAATCAATGGACCTGGATCAGGAGGTCCAAAGAAAACGTACCTGATCTATTCCTACTGTGATAATACATACCTGTGATAATTTATAATCTTAGTATATTATATCCTTTATTCTATCTCTTTTATTGTTTATACTCTTCTATAATCTTCTTAGTACCTAAACTCCACTTGTGGTGAAATGGCTTTTATACAGTGGAACTGTAATGGTTTTAAGCATCACAAAGAAGAGATTAAACTTTTAACATCCCATTTTAACCCTCTATGTTTCCTCTTTCAAGAGACTCATTTTAAACCATCGGACTCGCCTTTAATGAAAAATTTCACCTTCTATCGTTGTGATGACGTTACTGGGAACCGAGCTCATGGCGGGGTGGCAACAGCTGTCTCGGATACGTTACACTCTGCTTTACTTCCTTTGACTACCCCGTTTCAGGCTGTCGCGGTACGGCTTCATATACCACAACCTGTTACAGTATGTAATATATACCTACCGGAATGGGCACCTGTTAACAGGAGGAATATTGTCTCTTTAATATCTCAACTGCCCCGACCATTTATACTATTAGGAGATTTTAATTTAATGCCCACAACCTCCTCTGGGGAGACTCGATGGCAGATGCCAACGGAAGAGGCCGTCTTTTAGAAGAGATTTGTTCAAATCATGATTTTATTATTTTGAACAACGGCGAGAAAACACGCTTCAACGCTTATAACGGTGAATTCTCCGCCATTGACCTCTGTATATGTACTCCATCCGTCTCACCTCTAGTAACATTCTCCGTCCACAATGACCTCTGTGGCAGCGATCACTACCCCATCATCTTGAAAATCGCCAATAGTCTTCACAGCCCCAGCATAAGTAGCAGATGGCGGCTGCGGCACGCCGACTGGCCCCTCTTTACTCGATCTGCAGATTTAAAAGACTCGGTCGACTGTATAGACGTAAATTCCAAAGTCCAATCGATCACGAACACAATAATTTCTGCTGCTGAGAAGAGCGTTCCCATATCAGCCTCATGCTCCCGACTTGTCCCGGTTCCTTGGTGGGATAAGGAATGCGAAGTGGCTATAAGGGAAAGAAAGAGGGCATTGAAAAAGTTTTGTAAATATCCAACGTCTATAAACCTAGAAAATTTCCGAAAGATGCGTGCAAAAGCTCGCAGAACTATTATCCTGGCTAAAAAAAGTTCATGGAATACTTACGTCTCATCCATCACTTGGCACACTCCAAGCGCCAAAGTGTGGAACCGCATCAAGAGAATAGACGGTAACTATAAAACATCCTGCATTGCAGCTATCAAAGAAAATGGTATTATTTCAACATCAGAAGAAGATATTGCCAACGTTATAGGTCAGCATTTCTCCTATGTATCAAGTTCCCGGAACTACTCTGCTACATTCCAAAGACTGAAACAATCCGAAGAACAAAGCCGTATTAATTTTACATCTTCTAACAACGAGAATTTTAATGTTATCTTTACTATGTGGGAACTGGAAGCGGCTATATCCTTGTCCAAGGATACCTCTCCTGGCCAGGACAGGATTCATAACTCTTTTTTAGCGTGTTCACCACACTGTGGAAACACACTTATATGTTTGGCCAGAATAAAAGGGACCGAAAACACGTATTCGTCGCCTAGTGTCGCTGAATTTCTACGTAAATTGAAAATTATTGCGCTTGGATTATGCAAATTTTTACAATCTTCGACTAGGTAGTAATACAAATTGTCCACATAGCCTGTATATTTTCTAATTAAATAATCAGAGAATACTTCAGAAAAACTGGTTAGGCCACACCCACCTCCATTGTTGGCGTGGAGTTTTAGCTGGGGGCTTTATAGAATCGCTGGTTTTCCAAGTAAATTAGAAATTTGACCGCTTAAAAATTGTAATTGGTTATAGTCTACCGCGTTGCGATAATATCTCTTGTCCACATAGCCTAAATATTTTATAATTCAATAAAAAACGAAAAAAAATGGGCTCCGCCCACTTTTAGTTCTCTCGTAACGATGGTAACGAGCATAAACAACGGATGTGTATCAGCTGACATATCTTTTCAAAATTGAATCTTTTTCTTTGGACAAACAGAATAGAGCCTACTCGAAATAATGACACTGCCCTCTTGAGTTGCACAGTGAACAAAATTCATTACCAACATAGATCATTAACACATTAACCGTATTTTGTTACCTTACTTCTAAGTCTTCAAGAATGAAGATGGAGTGAAATACTAGGCTGAGGTAGGCCATGGGCAAAGGTAACATTCATTTTGGGCCTCTATGATTGAAGTCTGAAACCATCAAATCAGTCTAATCTCCCAATCCAACGAAGTCGGGTTTGGGGGTGGAGGTAGCTCCACCGTTGTTTCTTGCGATCTCGAAGCCGGTGAGCCATTCCGTCTTACTCCCATCGTCTGCTTCTCCTTCTTTCTGCTTCCTCTTATTATGAAACCATAATAGGCAATAATATCAGGCGTATGGTATTTTGCCATGTGATTACACTGAAATTGGTAGGGCCTATGTAATGTTGTTCTGTATCATTGTCATTTGTAATATTAACTCGTTAAGGTTAGGTTGCCTACAGGTGTAAGCCTCGGCATACAAACCATCAACTTCTTCTATTAATGCGTCAATTCACAGCAATGTTTGGCTAATTAATTAAAATGTAGGCCTACATAGAGCAGGCTTACAATGAATACTATCACAAGAGAATAACCATTAATTTTACGATTAAACTGCTTCCTCTTTCACAGCTGTCAAACTCAAAACTAGTTCGTGGTTTAGCCGCTGCCGTTCAGAATCTTATGATAGAGGTTGATGTTTACACTGTCATTTCATTTGATGAAAACATATTCTCTGTGAGTCTAGATTTGAATCTTGATGGATATCTAGGCCCAATTCGATCATTAATTTCAGCTATTCCATACTTCGAAAAATTGTGCACCGGTATGCTTAGGTTTAAACTAATTTTACCTAACCAACCTAATTCAATAAAAGCAACAGGCCTATTCAAAACTAGAGGCTTAGGCTACTCAAAGACTTATTTATAATAAAATTACACCTCTTTCTTTGCGCATTTTGATAATTTGCTTAAGGACTCTATAATAGGTCGCGTAGTTATAATTGTCGTCCACAGATGGAGCTGAACATCACCTAATTATGAAAAATTCACATTGCAAGTTTACGTAGTGAAATGTGTTTATCATTTGGTCTTTGGTTTCTCATAGAACTATTCCTATCGACGACAGACAGAGGTTGCGAGCGACCGTCCCCCCTATTCCACAACACTAGCGTACGGATGGTTCAAGCATGCTCAAGTATGCTCGCGTAGTCGATGCAAAATTCGAGGAAAAAGACAAAGAAAGACCGCCGAATAGACTTGTGTTGATATAAGTATTGTTACATTCATACGGCAGTAAGTTTCTGCTGGATCTGGAGTCCATTCTGGCAAACAATACTTCTAATCTCACCTCTAAAGCGTAGGGCCTACTATATTGTTTTACCGCCGCATAATGCATTTCTGTAGTAAATGTACCACCGGGGGTCAGGGCAATCAGCTGACCCCTCAATAATCATGTGATAGGCCTTACTTCAATGAACTGACCCTTCAATACAAATGATCTGTCAAATTGATATTATTTAATTATAGCTTCAGCGAGGATTCAATTTGACATACTGAAAAAAATTGGTGTTCTTTTTTTTTTTTTTTTTTTTCGGTTCTCCACAGGTCAAACGGCTACAGCTATCAACTTCAAACTTTTTTTCAATATGGTTCCTCATCTAACTTAGATCTGTATTGTTTTGTGGCATTATCGGGGAGTAACAGTTTTTTTAGGAATTCTAGAAATTTCAGAAATACCCATTAGAATAACATGGCGGAAAAAAAAGAAAATATTTTTATTTTCCAAGAAAATGAAATTTCGCGTGAAGTTGAATAACATTTTGATACACATTTCTAAAATTTTTAGATTGATCGGGTCAGCGATTTTGAAGAAAAAACTTAAAATGTGCTCAATTGGTACCACTCGAAGCAGTTTTTACCCATTTTTACTCATACTATTACTGTTCGCTCGTCTAACAACGCATATATGGCGTTTTCCTAGTACTAGTATGGGTAAAAATGGGTAGAATTTATTTGAGAATTTATTTTCACAGAAGAATCTATTTAAGGTTTTCTGTCAACATGGAAGCAATCAACTTAAGGTTCTTTTCTATATAAGGGTGTCCAAGGGTGAGCGCGCTCACCCTTGTTCATATATACGGTCATCCTGAAACAACTTGGCCTAATTTTGGTTGACCAAGGTGTATGATTATTATTGACCACTTTATCAAGGTGTTCAAAGTAACTTTTCAAGATGACGGCCGAATTCAAGAAAGTACCGAGGGGAGACCAAGATTGGGACTGAAAACCAAAAGTGGGAATGAGATAGTGCTGAGTACGGTACCATTGCCGAAAGAATTGAATGTAATTTGTGGTATGAAGTGTGGATTAGGAGTGAAGGTCAAGGACAGAGCAATACAATGCTGTTTGGAAAACTGTTCGCAATGGTGGCATATAGCGTGTGTTAATACTAGAACTGCACAGTACAAGTGTATTCAAAATGTACCAGGCTTAAAGTGGAGCTGTGAAAAGTGTAGGGAAGGAGAACATAAGAAGAAAAGGGAAGCATGTATTGAGGGGAAGAAGAACGTTGACAAGAGAAAAAATGAGAATATACCTAAAATTATTATGAATGAGGAGAAAACGAATGGGAAACAATTGAAGAAAGGGAAATATGCAGAGCAGAATAAAGTTGAATGTTTAAGAACTATGAATAACGGAGAAGAGCAGACGCGGAAGAATATACACGCAGAGAAAACGCAATTGAAGTTTATTCCAGAAGAAGAAATGAAAGACAAAAATAAAGTCAGCACAAGTCGAGATGGAATCTGTTAGATCTAAAGAGGAAAGTAAACAAATAACCAAAAAGAGTATTGTACTGCTGGGAAGCTCGATTGTTCGTGGAACAAGCGTCGGCACGGGATCCAGTGTAGAGGTGGATGTGAGACCAGGAATTGGTTTATTCAGAATGAGGAGAGTGGTGGATGAAATGAAGAAAAGGGAAGTCGATGGAAAAGGTATTATTCTGATCGTCGGAGGAAATGATTTGAAGGAGATGAGACAAAGAGAGGATGGACAAGATATAATGAACAAAGGAATGAAGGAATTGATTGAAGCTGCGAAAAAGAAGTTCGGAGATAGTCGAGTTGCAGTTAGTGGGAATATACAGAAAAGATGAAAATAGAGAGCTAATGGATGGAGTCAACGCTGCTACTGAGCGATTGTGCATCAGAGAACGAGTGGTGTACATTGAGTCTAACTGTTGGTACATGAAGAACATTTGAAGGCTGACGGGGTCCATTTAAACAATTTGGGAGCAGAGAAACTGGGTAAACTGATGGGAAGAGTCGCCGAGAAGATGAGGAAAAGAGCTAGCTTATGACTAAATACGATTGAAAGTAGCAGAATAGAGGTAGGCCTAGGAAATAATATGGAAAGAGGAGACAAATCAAAACAGAAGGATATTGAGATGGGAGTAAAAAATACATTAAAAATAACATTAGTTAATTGCAGAAGTATATGCAATAAACTCGACGAATTAGGAACAGTAGTAGACACTATAAATCCCGATAATTTCGTACTCGTGAAAACCTGGCTGGACGATGGCTACACCGATAAAGAGATAGAGGTAGGGGGTTACAGCTTATTCAGAAGAGACAGAAATAGACATGGGGGTGGTGTATTGCTGGGATTAAAAAATGAGTTGAATGGGAGAATCTTGTGGACAGAAGAAGCAGTAGAGTTTTAATGGGATTAGAAATTGAGTTCGGAACAGAAATGTTTGTGATAATAGCAGGATATAGGCCACCAAATTCTGATAATGATGTTCTTGTCAAGATTAGGGAAAGAGTGGTTGAAAGTGCTAATAAAAGGAATGTAATAGTTGCTGGAGACTTGAATTTATCAGGAATGAATTGGGAAGAAGGGACTGTAGGAAGTAGCACAAATAAAAGGCAAGAACTTGTTTATGAACTACTGAGTGAAGGATTTGTGCTAACGATTACGGAGGGTACTAGAACAACTGGGACAGGTAGTAATGATCTTTTGGACGTTATCCTAGTCAGACCACCGGAAAAGTGGTTAAGAACTATCGTGGACGTTTGTATCAGTGACCATAATATTCCAACAGTAGGATTAATTGCAAATATAGTAAAAGATAAAATAAAGGTACAGAAGAATGTCTGGCTCTATAAAAAGACGGATACCAACAAAATTAAGTTACATTTGAATTATTGGAGAAATTACTGGATTGAGGAGGGAGGGGATATAGACAAAGAATGGGACAGTTTTAAAAACATATGTTTAAACGCTATTGAGAAGTTTGTTTCCAATAAATTGATATCTGAAAGTGTTGACCCAATCTATTATATAAAATTAATTGGAAAAATGAAAAGGAAAGCAAGAAAGTTTCATAATTTGAATAGAGGTAAAGGAGAAGATATAGGAATGAGAAGGAAATTTAGATCAGATCTGAATAAAGAGAATAAAAGTTGCTACCAATGGAATTAGGCAATAAAATTGGAAAGGGATTACAAAGAAGTACAAGGGGAGGGGTAAGAATGGAAGTGGACAAAGTGGATAGGGAGGTAGGTAAATATGGATTCATACGGATTCATATGGATTCACATTCTCATCTAGTTCTCGTCGAGTGCAGACGTGTTTCTGGTTGCTCCTGTTTCGCTGATTCACTCTGGCGTATTTTCTAGATAGGTTATGCCTTGTTTGAAGTGTAATGAGGCATTGCCTACTGATGGTGATTTTGTGAGTTGTGTTCATTGTAAAAGTGAATATCATTTTCAATGTTCGGGTTTGAAAAGATCTACTTACGTTAAATCAAAATATATCAAAAATAAATAATAAAAATAAAAAATAATAATGAAAAATAAATCAAAAGACGATAAGGCTAAGTGGCGCTGCCTAAATTGTCGTAAAGACAGTAAGAAATCCGATGTTGATACGCCTACTGAAGTGAGTAAAACATTTACATTCGAGGATTCGGCTTCGATTAAAACCTTGTTCGGAGAATTTAAATTAGAAATTCTTTCGGAAATACGCGAAGAATTTAAAATTGGCTTCAACCTGGTGAAAGAAGAAATTCTGGCCGAGTTTAAGACCCTGAATGATACTGTGGACAAGCTAAAGAAAGACTGTATCGCAAAAGAAAAGATAATCGAAGATCTGTGTTCTCAAGTGAATAACTTTGATCAGTATGGCCGGAATAAGAACTTTGAGATAGACAATGTTGATTACATTGTTGGCGAGTGTGTAGAAGAAATTGTGCTAAAATTAGCTGATAAACTTGATATTGAGTTGCAACGGGAGGATATTGAGGCTGCTCATCGTCTTCCTGCGAAAGCTAATAGCAATCGTCCGCCTAGAATCATTGTTCAGCTCAACAGCCGTAAAAAGCGTGATTCTTTCATTAATAAGAAACGTCAAGTCCGTCAAATAACGAATCAAGATTTGGTAGGGGGTAGTAACGGTTATAGCATATACGTAAACGAGAACCTGACAGCTGTAAATAGGGATCTACTGTGGAGGGCCAAGGTTCGAGCTCAAGAAACTGGTTACAAATTTGTATGGTACAAGTTTGGAAAAATTCACGTGCGCAAGGACGAAAACTCACATAACGTAATCAAAATATTCAACTTCCGTGACCTTGACAAGATTAAAGCCGAGTAAATCATCTGTTGACTGTTTTTACTTTTGTTATTAGATGCGCAAAGGTGACCCGTTCTATGACCTCTCTGAATGTGACATAACTGATGTTGTTAAAGTAGAAACAGATAACATCGATGAGTGGTTTTCTACAAATAGTGGCAGAAAAGTGGTGCATTTGAATATTAGATCATTGTATAAAAACTGGAATGAGCTCTTACTATTATTACGTAATCAAATTGGTAATTTTGATATATTAGTCTTGAGTGAGATATTTATTAAACACATTGACGAAGGTTATAATTTTGATGGGTATACATCCTTTTTTAAGTTACGTCAAAATAGACGGGGTGGAGGCTTAGCTCTATTTATTAAGAATGATATTGTTTTCAAGGAGATAGCGTTTGACTTTATAAATTGTGAAGGGGTGTATTGGGTATTGTTACGTTGGCTGATAAAACATGTTTTGTTTTACTCTCCTCATATAGGCCACCTAGTGGAAATAAATCGCAATTCGTCAAAGAGGTTGAAAAGTTACTTGACGTTTTTGAAAAGGAATTGAAATATAATGTAATTATAGTTGGTGACGTTAACATTGATTTACTTGACTTCAATGATACAATTTCTGAAGAATACAAAACCTTACTAGCTTCTACTGGCTTTCTTAGCTGTATTACTAATGCAACCCGCGAAGAATATAGGAATGATAGTTTTACTAGTTCCTGTCTCGATCATATTTTTGTTCGATTTAAAGAGGTTTCCTTACAATCAGTGATTTATAAAACTAAATTATCTGACCATTATTTAATTGCTGTAAACTTTGCGTTAACGAACCATATTTCTAGAGACGCTGCTGTCAAACCTGTCTCGATAAAGAAATGTTATCAAGAGAAGAAATTGATTAGGCTGTTGCGAGATATTGATTGGAATCCTGTTATTAATGATAATGACAGTAATAAAATGTATAACAATATTGAGCGTCTGTTCAATAATTGCTACGACCAAGCTTCTTGTGAGTTAATTAGCAATAAAAATAAGAAAAAGCTAAGAAAGACTAAAACTTGGATGACTGTGGCTTTGGTGGTTCTTGTTAAAGAAAGAGATAAATTATTTAAAAAATGGAAAAATTGTCAAAATGTTATCTTGAAAGATATTTTCCGTAATGAGTATAAAAAACAGCGTAATATAGTCAATAAACAAATTAATGCCAGCAGGATACAATTTTATAAGGGCTCAATTGAAAACTCACTGTGTAGTTTGAAGGAAACTTGGCAAATTATCAATGAATTTAGAGGAAATAAGAGGAGAGATACTATAGAGGTGGTTGTTCAACGTTATCTAGGTAAAAATGTTAGATATTTTTACAGATTACGTTAATTCTAAATTGAACCATAACAAACATGTCATCGCTCTTTTCATAGATTTTTCCAAGGCGTTCGACACCCTCAATCACAAGAAGTTAATAGATTCTCTTGAATTTATAGGCATACGAGGGCCACTTCTGAAGTGGTTCACAGATTATCTGGAGAATAGACATTTTATAGTGAGAATTGGAGAAATTTGTAGTATTAGTGAAAGTTATGTCTCAGGAGTACCTCAGGGTTCAATTCTGGGTCCAATTCTGTACCTTATTTATGTTAATAATATCTTCAAATATAGTAATAAATGCAAAATTCTAATGTATGCGGATGATACTGTTATAGTATCGTGTCAAAATGATCTATCTGTAGCTGAACAATACTTACAATCTGATTTCCAGCAAATAACTAATTGGACTCATGATAACAATATGATAATCAATGCTAACAAAACTAAATTAATGCATATATGTTCCCCTTACAACAAAGATTTAGACCAGCCCGTGAACATTATATGTCATTCCACCAATTGCTTACATGAATTAAGTTATGGTGAATCCTGTCTCGAATCTTCTTGCCTTTTAATTGAAAACGTTTCTACTTATATATATTTGGGTGTAATAGTCGATCGTTTATTCTGTTGGAAACCACATATTGATGCTCTATGTAACCGTTTACGATCCTGTTCTTTTCAATTATATAACCTTAGTCGTATCTTACCTTATAAGACTCTTAAAACAGTGTACAGTGCCATTGCTGAATCTTTATTATTATATGGCTTACTTGCATGGGGCAATGCATCTTCATGGCATTTAACAAAATTGATTACTATTCAGGATCGCATGATCAAGATTATAACCCCGTGCATTGCTAACAATAATGCTAATTCTGTGAATTGTTTATACCGTTTCTGTAACCTTCTGCCCTTAGTCAAGCTATTCAAATATAGATTTATTTTAAAATACTTCTTCAATCAAAATTTTGAAATATTACCACCACACAATGTGAACACTCGCCTTCAGCTCCAGAATGTCTATATAGTTCCTCAATTCATTAGATGAGCGTAGCGAAGATTTTCATTCCATATACCGAAAAATTTTGGGCTTGGTTTTTATTTTTTTTTTTTTTTTTTTTTTTTTTTTGTTTTTTTGTGTGTAATTTTGTACGCGGCATACAGGTCAGGAAAAAGTTTCAATCAACTCGAAACTTTTTTTACAAATTGGTGTTATACCAGAATAGGTTGAGATTGTTTTTCAGAAAAATCGGTCAAACGGATTTTCCGGAAAAAAATCGGAAAGTATGGAAATTCCCCATAAGAATAGGCCAGGGGAGAAATACTTGGAATTTTATTTTTTTCAAAAGCTCTCAAATTTATACTGAGTGTGGGAAGAACTATCATACACATTTTAAGCGACTTATGGAACAATCGGATGTGAAACAACGAAGAAAACTCATTTTTAATGTACTTTTTTACACATCAATAAAAGCAATTAAGAAAAGCAATTAAGAAACTATTAAATGTGAGCAACAAGTGTCACCAATGAATTAAAACGTTTAAAATCTGTGATGGATATGAAGAAGGCACTGGTTTAATTGTTTGGAAACCAAGGTCCATATACCAACAGACAGCCGCGGTTTTTAAACCTTTGAAGTGATCCATGGCCTGTATATGTACATTGAGCCGACCAAATATTCTTAATTCTACATTTCCATACTTCTAAGCTCATCTCACAACGCATATAAGGCGTTTTCCTAGTTAATAAATATGGCAGTAGACAATTGAGTGTCGCAGTCCCCACTATATTCAATTCTATTCCTCCACGTATAAAAAACCTTGACAAATACTCCGCTATAAAACCCCTGTTAAAAAATTTGTTGCTTAACTCTTGAATTTATTGTTTACATCATTAGATGAGCGTAGCGAAGATTTTCATTCCATATACCGAAAAATTTTGGGCTTGGTTTTTATGTTTGTATTTTGTATTTTTTTTTTTTTTTTTTTTTTTTGTGTAATTTTGTACGCGGCATACAGGTCAGGAAAAAGTTTCAATCAACTCGAAACTTTTTTTACAAATTGGTGTTATACCAGAATAGGTTGGGATTGTTTTTCAGAAAAATCGGTCAAACGGATTTTCCGGAAAAAAATCGGAAAGTATGGAAATTCCCCATAAGAATAGGCCAGGGGAGAAATACTTGGAATTTTATTTTTTTTCAAGCTCTCAAATTTATACTGAGTGTGGGAAGAACTATCATACACATTTTAAGCGACTTATGGAACAATCGGATGTGAAACAACGAAGAAAACTCATTTTTAATGTACTTTTCTACACATCAATAAAAGCAATTAAGAAAAGCAATTAAGAACTATTAAATGTGAGCAACAAGTGTCACCAATAAATTAAAACGTTTAAAATCTGTGATGGATATGAAGAAGGCACTGGTTTAATTGTTTGGAAACCAAGGTCCATATACCAACAGACAGCCGCGGTTTTTAAACCTTTGAAGTGATCCATGGCCTGTATATGTACATTGAGCCGACCAAATATTCTTAATTCTACATTTCCATACTTCTAAGCTCATCTCACAACGCATATAAGGCGTTTTCCTAGTAGTATTACAACAAGTAAAATTGTTATATTTATAGTTTTTTATTACAACTTTGTACATGTGAAATCAGTGCTTTATTTCTTTATTTTCTTCTTTCTTCTTGACTTATCCTTGAGATGATAAATAGTGAAGTATTGGTTTCAAGTTATGCCAAGGTATTTGTTGTTTGTGTTAATCTTGATCTGTATTCTGTCAGGAGTGAAACACTATGCTTTTAACATATTTTGTCTTACCCCTACAGTCGAGCCAGTATTTTTGGCTTTGTAGGATATCGTGATGAATGTTTCGTGTAACGATGTATTATTTAATGTGTGACCAATAAAAAAAAAAAAAAATACAAAGAACGACGCGGGAATGGAATGAATTGGAAGATGATATCAAGAATATAACGAAGATTGGTGATTTAAGAAGAGAGCCAAGAGAAAAATACAAAGTATAATTTTATCGAGTATGTTTGATTGTAATTTCATTAGGTATGGTAACCATCACCACCTGTTTTATGAACAATCTGTAATGAATGAATAAAATACGTGAATATATATGTAATGGTGTGATATTCGATGGACAGCATGTTTTTCGTAAGGGTTATTCATGTGTAACCCAACTGCAAGGATACACGCAGGAACTGTCCGATACTTTAGACAAGGGAAGAAAATTATCCGCCGTCTTTTTGGATTTTGAAAAAGCTTTTGACAAAGTACCTCATAAACTTCTGATTTCAAAGTTTTAAAAAATAACAGAACATGAGAAGATAACAAAATGGGTGGAGTCCTTCTTAGAAGGTAGATTACAAAAAGGAGAAGTAGGTGATGGAATTTCGAAAATGGTGAAAATTACTTCTGGGGTACCACAAGGGAATGTTATTGGACCCCTTCCATTCAATATATTTATAAACGATCTTCAAAACGGGATTCAATCAAGAATTCGTCTATTTGCTGATGACTGTGTGGTATATAGCACCATTAACAGTGAGAGGGAGGAAAAGCAGTTACAAGGAGATTTGGACAGAATTATTGAATGGTTTGAAATGAATTTAATTGGACCATATGTTGGAAAAAGTGAAGTGGTGCACTTCTCTAGCAGCAGTACCAAGAAAACAGTAAATAATATTCATAAAATGGGAGATTCTACACTTGAGGAAGTAGAAGTGTATACATATATTGGACGTGACATTAATTAAAATTGAGGGTGGGGGGATCATGTTAGAAATATCTCAAAAAAGGGAATACGATCCTTAAATTTTCCCATGAGGGGACAGGGATGAAAATAAAAGAGAAGGCATACATGAGTCTGATTCGGCCAATGCTTGAGTATGCTAGTTCAGTCTGATATCCGCATGAAGTTTGACTGATAAAGGCTGTGGAGAACGTCCAAAGGGTTGCTGCAAGAAGGGTATTGGGGAGAAAGAAGCGCTGGAAGATTATCAGGAACGATAAGGATGTGGTTGAAAAAGTTATAGAAAGACCTAGTAAAATGTTGAGGAAAATTTATGGGAAAATTCGGTGAAAGGAAGACAAATAGAAATAATTTGCAATTTTCTCAAGAGTCAAGAATGAATAGACAGGATGGGATGAAGTGAGCAATAGAATTGGAAAGGGATTACAAAGAAGTACGAGGGGAGGGGTAAGAATGGAAGTGGAAAAAGTTGATAGAGAAGTAGGTAAATATGGATTCATACAAAGAACGACGCGGGAATGGAATTAATTGGAAGAAGATATCAAGAATATAACGAAGATCGGTGATTTGAGATGAGAGCTAAGAAAAATAATAACGAAGTTCAATTTTATTGACTATGTTTGATTGTAATTCCATGGTAGTAACCATTACCAGTGGCGGTGCGTCCATTAGGGCATTATGGGCAGTGACCCGGCTCAGATTGAAGTAATTCTAATCTCAGATGATAAACTATGCATGAAACTGGTGAATATGATTTTGTTTGTCACTGTGATTCAATTTGTTATTTGTTTTTTCTCATGATGAGAATTATTAACAAAAGTGTTTCTCTTATGTGTGGTTTTACTATGAAGTCTGCTATGTGTGGAGGTACGGTAGGGTAGTTGGGGCAGTTTGAGTTCTGCCCCGACTTGACGCGTCAAACAACGTCACCAATACTCTGTGTTGGGTGTAAGAGTGAGAGGGAAGATAGGACTGTTAGCACGGTCTTGGGGCAGCGGTCTAGGTGCTCTGAACGGAAGTAATCCGACTCGACTGAACGAGAGAAGAATGGGCGAACCACCCGCGCGCTAGTGGTGTTAGATAGGTAGCACGGTTACTCTGAACTGTCCACATTCTTGGATACAAGAAAAGGACTGCAATAAACCCTTTTCACACCACACATGGTGGACTACTACAAGAATGTCACTAGGAAACCCCCCTCCGTCAAAGAAGATATATATATATATATATATAAAACGATCGAGAGCTTTAGTCTCACTTGCAAGCCACGACAAGTGTCTTTTCATCAACACATGTTATTTCTAGAGAAATATGGGATGTTTTTTGCTGTTTGACCAAAGTGTGTCTCTGTTCTTAGCCAAGTATAGATCCGTGGATGAGAAAGCTCATTCGATGTTTCAAGTGTTCTTGTATAGTATAGCACAGTGTAATCGTTATAATATTGTATTTCCGTGTATGCATTTGCAAGTGTAATAATTAAGTTGAACAAACTATGAACCGTGTTTCCAATTTGATTGAGAAGTCATTCCGACTTTTATCTATTGAAGAGAAACTCGAAGTCAAACGACTTGGTCCTCATAGGCCTGATTTGTGCATAAAACAAACTAAATTAAACAAAACTACCGGGAAAGAGATAAATAGACATGTCAATAGCGATTGGTACATTGAAAAAATTTGGCTTGTGGGTGTGAAGTGAAGAGTGCATTTTTTTGTTTCCCTTGTATTTTGTTTGGGGATGAGCCGATAAAAATTGGACACTGAAAGGAATCACTGACATAAAACATTTGTCTGAAAAATGCAAATCTCACGAGCGAAGTCCAGTTCACATTAATAATTCAACAGATCTGGCCATCCTAGGCAAAGTTAGCATTGCTACGCAACTAGACACTGGATATCGAGCTTTCAGAAAACGTCATAATCAACAGGTGAACAGAAATTGCTACATATTATCGAAGTTGATTGATTGTGTCTTGTGGTGCATTCGAGTTGGCATTGCGAGGACATGATGAGTCGAAAGAATCGTTAAATAAGAGCATTTCTCTGGGCCTAGTTAATTTTGTTGCTGAGATAGATACTGCAATGAGAAAGCACTTGCATTCAGCAACGGTATTCAAAGGCACGTCTAAAGACGTACAGAATGAAATATTACACTGTATGCTTGAAGTTTGCCGGGACGAAATAACACGGCAATTGAAGAGACACATTTCTTATCATGATTTCTTATCATTAGATGAGACCACGGATCCGTCCACAAAATTACAACTGATAATCGTATTTAGATACGAATTGGAGGGGAAAGTGGTCGAAAGATTTTGGGGGTTTTCAAACCCGGTCAATGCCACTTCCGATTCAATTTCAGCCTTGATTATTAGTGAGTTGAATCAACATTTAAGCAACTGCCCTTAGAAACTAATATGCCAAACCTATGACGCGCAGCTGTCATGAGTGGGGAAAATGGTGGCGTCCAGGCGAAAGTTAAAAGTTACTACCCTCACGCTCACTTTGTGCACTGCTATGCCCATCAGTTGAATTTAATTATGCAACAAGCGACACTCTCTATACCTGTGATTTGTGTGTTCTTTCTCAATCTCACTAAATTCTCAACATTCTTCTCGCGGTCTCCGAAAAGAATGGCTGTACTGGACTCAACAATGAAACAACGACTTCCTCGAGCAGTAGCAACGAGATGGAATTTCAATACCAGGGTCGTCAACACAGTTTTTGAGTATGAAGACGAGTTGCTCGAGTGTTTGGAAAGAATAGAACTGAGTGGTGACTTTGACGGTACAACTGTCCAAGATGGTACCAGACTCATTGACCAGCTCAAAAAAGACTCTTTTAATTATTGGTTGCGTCATTTCCACACCTCACGTTGACCACCTATATTCGGAACTGCAAAAGGCATCAACAGATCCAGTGCAGGTTATTCCAGCAGTTGCTGGTGTTCGAGATGCCGTTAATCGTGTTGACGAAGAGGATGACGATGAAGATGCTTCTGGACCACCTCACAAAACACGTCGAGTTACAATAGATAATCCCACCCGGAGTCGGGCAAAGGTAGCTGCTGCCAATCAGGTGTGTGATATAATTAGAATGCAAATTAAAGACAGATTTGCTTTTTCTGAAAAAATGTGTATGGAGTCCGCCATGTTGGATTGCGGTGTTGCCAACTAATCCTCACTTAACTCGCCCCCACTCCCGCCCCCCCCCCTGGATTATATAGTTCGGCAATCATACGAAAGAAGGCATGTATTCTCTCCTTGTGCACTGGTATAGTCCTTTTCCACAAAAATTCACATAAACGCGGTTCGATTCGCACCACTTAATAGACACTTCTCGAACGCGCATATTTTCGAAACAGACATTTTCGGCCTTTCGAACCACGAATTCTTACGCAGGGTAACTGTGAAATTACAGCGTTTTCGCTTCTTGTTTACACGGGATGTTACAGGACGGGCAGTTAACACCGCGACGTAAAACTCCGTGATCTTGCAACCATTCACGCAAACACTCATCATTAGCTGTGATCCTACTAAAACTTAATACCCCTTGAACACATGAATCACAAACCATCTCAAAGCTGGACCAAACACTAACTGGCGTCATAGAAAGGGCCACAAAATCAAGAATATCAACCACCGCCTGGGTGGCATCCAGCAATGAGGTAGTGACAGATCCTAACCACATGGCCCATTCACATGGTTGTTGAGCGTCAAGAACGGGGTTGGGACGGGGAAATAAATACATGGCAACACCGTCAATGAATGCCACAATCAATCGGTGATGGCGCTAGTGTATGTACGTGATATGGCTGTCAAAAGGAAAAAATGTTCTTAAATTCGTATTTTCACAATACGATAAAACCATGAAAACGCCATTCAAATGGAAATGTGCCACCATTTCTCAATGATATAGTGACGGTATTATTAGAAAATTTCAACATCATAAACGTGTTCTTTCAAATAGGCGAGTTCCCTATAATACATAATTACCAAAAAAATAGTTCATTCAATTCCCCACTTTAACAATAGAGTAATAGACAAGTTTGTGCAATTGAAAAATCGTCGAATGAATTTCTTGTTCAAATAGCTGTTCCGGTAAGTTTGGATATACTGTCATAATTATATAATGATATTGAACTTGGAAATAACATAATGATTGCCAATCAAACCAGCTTATGTCGATTACAACGTCAATAGACTGTAAAACTCCCATTTACACTTTCTTCCATTGAAAATATAATATATAGAAACAATGAAACATAATATTGAGTGTACATAACTTTGTGTTATTGGAATGAGGTGTAGTATTTTTCAAAATGTTTTGCCCCGGCCTGGTTTCTGGGCACGCGCCGCCACTGACCATTACCACCTGTTTTAATAACATTCTGTGATGTGTAAATAAAAATAAATTACTGAATAACTAACCACGTGTTGGCCAAGTTAGAGAGATAAGATAAGAGAGGGAAAATGCATAATGTGTGTGGATAGATATTGGGCATATAATGCAAACGTTCGCTGATTATAACTGGTCTTGATAGCTTTTGCTATGATAGCTTACTTCATGGAAGCTTACCGTCTCAAGAAAATAACAGTGATAGGGCTAGTGGTGGCTGCTCGAGGCACGATTCATAATTTCTTCATACAATTTTGTAAAAAATTCAAACTCAACAATAAATTCATTCATAACATTATTTTACTTGCCCTTCGAGGATCTTTACACATTTTAAGACATCATCTTTACAGCCTTCAGCATTGATTTTTTTCTCGTCATTTAATTTTTTTTCTTTGTTGTTTATTTAAATATTGTTAGCTGTATTCATTCACTTTTTCCATCTTTATTAGGCGTATTTATTCACTTCTTTCTTTTTTTTTCAAGTTATCATTATTATATTTCCATTTTTCATTATAACCATTCCTAGATTTAGTTGACTTATGTTTAGTTACTCATCCAATTGTTATTTTATTACTCTTTCAAATTTTTTTAATGTAATATTTGATGTTTTTATCAATTGATTTTTATTCTGTGTTTTTTGAACAATCTTATGTGTATACGACAGACTTTTATTCAATAAAGATATATATATATATATATATATATATATATATATATATATATATATATATATATATATATATATATATATATATATATATGAAATGTGCATGGCAATTTCAAATACATGCACGGCAATTAGAGGTCCTGATGCTGAATCGGAATATACGTCTTGATCATTCTCTATAAGTACCTCAACACAATTTCTCGAATAAGTTATTCATTCCACATAACATGATATGTGACGTCCAATAACACGATAATATTATGTTCTGGACGACAGGAAGTAGTTCTTTGAACAAGAAATGTAGACCGTCATTATGCAATCGATGCGAGATGTGCCACGCGATGCTTTGTCTTTGTTATCGCGTTAGACCCGGCCAAGGCGCTTGTATCAGAATAAAGTCAGGTTTCTATCAATAACTCAAATGACGTGCTCCAGCAACACCGGGACGATTTCCAGGTCAACCAATCATCAACTAGCGTGTCGCCTCTCCGTTTACACATATTTCAAGTCCGACATATTGTCCACGTTTCAGAGAAATGTAGCCAGAGAAACTTGTTGTTCAAATGAATGAGAATTTTGCTGATACTTGAGAATCGAGAATAATTATTCAGTCCGCATGATTATCAAGAAAATTCATTTTGACTCAAAACTAATCAAAACGAATGTAGGTAGAGAATGTCTTCATTGAATGATAAATGATTCCACACTGAGTATAAACACGATGTGCATAAACAACGACAACAATTGTGTGCACTCGTATCATGACTTGATAGCCCATGCAAGCTAAACTATAATGACGATGAGTTTTCATTGATCTAATAATAAGTGTATTGTGTGTAATATCTACTTGATATTCCCGTGCTGTCGACATGCCTGTATAGGTTTACACTCAGTGGTGCAGTGAGAAAATAAAGTGCCAGGGCGGTGGCATCACAACGTCTGCCCCGGCAGTGATGCTGTGGTAGAAATAACAAGGTGCACCCCAAAATTTCGCATAAAGATCGATGATTTTTAATTCAAATAGCAGTCAATGCGATTCCTAATTGTTGGTGGGTTGGACCCCCACAACGCCCCGCAAGGAAAAATTTGAAAATTGTTTTTTTAAACAATTACATTCAGTAAGTTTTGGTACTTATAATTCTAGCACGTGGCTGGCAGACTGGGACTGCCCAAGTTAATTTATACCATTATCACTCGATTCTTATTCTAATATTTACTTTATCCCATGATTAGATATAAAATGACAGATTACTAAAGATCAGCGCCCTACTCCGCCCCGGACCGCCCTGGCCCCACTGCATGTCTGTTTACACTGATATGCACGACATGCTTGTATAGCAAGCGGGTCATGCAACCGTGCATAACATCAAATACTTCAATATATAACCTTCGGTTATAATACTGGAAACTCGCGCATTTTAGCATTGATTCGCCGCCGAACAGCGCACTAGCAGGGTCTGACTAATACGCGGCGATTCAAACAACTCCATTGCCTACCATTAGGGTCTATATATCACTCGTTGATTTTGCTGCTTATAATCACCAAAATCCGATTAGATATATTGATAAAAATAAATATTTCACTGCAAGCAATAATGTATAATTCCATTAATAGGTATGCCTATTATATAGCAATAATATGGTTGTTCTCAAGTACAAATATTACCATTACAAATTAACAATTGACCTCCATTTCATTTTGTGTTTTATATAGTTGTCAGTTGTTTAGGCCTTCATGTCCCAACCTCAAAAACAAAGTACACGTATTTAAATATTATTCATGCAACGAAAGTCAAGCTTTTTCGAATAACATTTTGAAAATTTATTAAATGTAATGTAAAAATGTCATAATACACTTGAATGGCAGCTGACAGGAGCAGTAAATAAATGTAGGTAATGTGCAGTAAGAAGAAGAATGAATAAAATGTAAGTTTAGATCAAGATTCGTTGAAGGCTCATGTCTAAACGATACACAAATATTTGTCGTCGTGCAGGACCGGTAGGAATGACGGGTCTCTATGATCGCACCTTTAGACTAGAAAATATAGTAAACTAATACCAATACCAATAAGTACTAATAAGTACCAATACTAATACCAATAAGTAGTTTTCATTTTCATTATTTTTTAAATGAAACGACAAAAATTATGTAGGCCTATAGATAGATAGATAGATAGTTTTTACTTAGCACATTTCAGCTATTGGCACATTACAGTAAATAATATTACATGATGATAAAATATATAAATGATCACAAAAAAGCTATGCGTATTGCGTATCATGAAATGCTAGCAAATTACAAGTTGAACACCTTTTCTGCTTTTGTGTTTTTCTTACCAAGAACAGTGCGTTTTATATTCATATTTTGTAATTTTATAAAACCGTTGAACATGACATTAAGACTTTTATCAATAAAAATGTCAGTACATTCCAAACATGGAGGAAAATCTGAAGGAACATTTATAAGAGCTCTCAACCTTTTTTTCACATCTACCCTACTACTTTCAATCAACTTGCACAAGTGTTCTTGGATTAAAAATATGACTGGTCAGCTGAGTGGCATTTTGAGTCGGATACAACATTCTTGAGTGAGAGTCATATTTGTTAAACATAATATGCATATGCTCCATATCGTAAGATTCCTCAAAAGACGATATTTTGTTCCGACAGTTTTTATGGGGCAGCCTTGAACACGCCCACCCAGTGACGTGAGAAATTGCATTTCTCTCAGCCATGCTGTTCAAAGTTTCAGTCGAAGGTTCTCCCACATCAATGACATCATCAATGTCGTGTTCTTCGGTTTTGTCATTGGCAACATGTGAAGCAAGAGCACAGCTTGTTAGCTCCTTCCTTTTCAACAAAAACTGGTCCATATCCATTTCACAATTACTATCGTCCGACGGTGTAAGAATTTGGTTTGCAATGGTTGCCCGGATTGCTGATCGAAAGGATGATGCGTCCGGTGTTATGTTACATCCACCTTTGCTTCGGATGACTGAAAATAGGTTTTCTATACAATCTTGGGTTAAACGTCGGGTTAACATGTATTTAAACGAGTGATTTTCCTCCAAATCGGCACACAATAATTTCAAAGAAGCAATGTTAGCTATCCAGCCTTCAAAGCACGGTGGTTGCTTCTTGGTGGGGTTCAACACGATCATTTCTTGAAATTTTTCTCGCATTCTATCGAGAAATTCTCGGTGCTTGGTCGAGGAACTAGAAATAGGCTGTACCCTGGAGAAAATTCTAGACATTTCTGACTATTTCTAGAGAAATTATTCACTAGATTCAACCAGAATCACTAACAACGGAAGTTGACTAGAATTTTAATAGAAAGTTAGTGACAAGTGACTGACAAGATCTTATCAGATGTACTAGATTCACTAGTTATTGATAGATATGATGAGAAATATTTTACCAGACCTCACCAGCAATTACTAGCTTTCATTAGATCTTATAGTTTCACTCGATACCATTAGATTTCACGAGATGAGTTTTATACTAGACCTCACTAGCAATTACTAGCTTTCATCAGATATTATAGTTTCACTTGATACCATTAGATTTCACTAGACAACATTCATACTAGGCCTCACTAGCAATTACTAGCTTTCATCAGATCTTATAGTTTCACTCGATACCATTAGATTTCACTAGATAACATTTATACCAGACCTCACTAGCAATTACTAGCTTTCATTAGATATTATAGTTTCACTTGATACCATAAGATTTCACTAGACAACATTTATACTAGACCTCACTAGCAATCACTAGCTTTCATCAGATCTTATAGTTTCACTCGATACCATAAGATTTCACTGGATAACAATTAAACTAGACCTCACTATCAATTACTAGCTTTCATTAGATCTTATAGTTCCACTTGATACCATGAGATTTCACTAGATAACAATTATACTAGACCTCACTAGCAATTACTAGCTTTCATTAGATCTTATAGTTTCACTTGATACCATAAGATTTCACTAGACAACATTTATACTAGACCTCACTAGCAATCACTAGCTTTCATCAGATCTTATAGTTTCACTCGATACCATAAGATTTCACTGGATAACAATTAAACTAGACCTCACTAGCAATTACTAGCTTTCATCAGATCTTATAGTTTCACTCGATATCATAAGATTTCACTGGATAACAATTATACTAGACCTCACTAGCAATTACTAGCTTTCATTAGATCTTATAGTTCCACTTGATACCATTAGATTTCACTAGATAACATTTATACTAGACCTCACTAGCAATTACTAGCTTTCATCAGATCTTATAGTTTCACTCGATACCATTAGATTTCACTAGAGAACATTTATACCAGACCTCACTAGCAATTACTAGCTCTCATCAGATCTTATAGTTTCACTTGATACCATAAGATTCCACTAGAAAGTGGCGGTTTTCTAGGGTAGGCAGAGGAGGCAGTGCCTCCTCACTTTTTTGAGAGCCAGTACCATCTCATTTTTGACAGGAAAATACCGCTTAGAGCCTATTTCAAAATGTTAGTCTACATTTATTTTCTCGTGATTTCGTGTCTATTACCTATCATCATTGATTTTTATCGTTATTTTACACTATTTCATACAATAATTTTCATATTCGCTGCATATTTCATGTACCGCGTTGTATAGTTAAGAGCTGAATTTCTCATGTTAGACCTGTACCGTGGAGGCGAGTCTCCTCTCACTACGGAACGAGGCTTGAACCACCCGCGCGCTAGTCGTCTGGGATAGGGGAGACGGTCGCTCGGTACATCCTTCTTTCGTGAGAGTTGCTAATGTGTATTATACGAACTATTATGTTCTATCTCTCTCACTCTCGACCGCGCATGCGCCCCGATGGCTTGAGAATGGCTACTACGGAGGCTCGCCTCATAATGCAATCCCTTATGCTGGACACCGAACCGACACGCGTAATCACACGTTTTACGTTCGGTTCTTTGATGTTGTTATGAGTGACGATTATTTTTATTTATTCGTCATTATTATTAGAAGTACTATTTTTATCACTATAATAATCATTATTATAATTGATATTATATATTTTTCACCCTACAGTTGGAAGAGCGTGCTAATTATTCTTGCATATGTATTATTTAAATATTATGATAAAAAATGATAATAATAATAATAATTATTATTATTTTTTTTTTTTTTTTTATCACTATTATTATTGATGGTTACTAGTTGTTTGGTTTGTACTTCCTATTAATGAGTGTTTCAAATTTTTACTCTGTTTTTATTCGAGTTTTGACCAAAGGAAATTTGTGAAAACTACGAAATTCATTTATATGATGTCACAATGGTCAATTATTGGGCCTACTGTTATTTCACCTTGTCTATTCATTTCGTTGATACAATCAGCAGTCAAGTATAACTATAATATTCGTATTAGTTACTTAACCACTCATTCAATCGGCATTCGTTTTTATCCCTCATAGATGAATCTACATTGCAGTGTGCACAAATAAAAATCACTCTGTAAATACTGTAGATTACTTTGTCTACTTCAGATAATTAAACACGTAGGCTACTGTGTCCAGTGTATATCAATTTGTTTATAGTGGGGTATCTTCAATTCTTGCTTCGTATCAGTGACTGAGAATATCACACGAATTTCTGAGAATTTATTCCAACTTAGTGTTAGTTTCTTTATAATTCCGTTCAGTCGTGGACAAGAGTAGTAGCCCTAATTGTTGTACAATGCTGTAGTGTCAAATTTCGATGTTTATGAAAAATGAAAATCCCCTTACAAGTGACACCTTGACGTGGTGGTGGTGGTGGGGTTTGCTTGGTTCAATGATTCTAACAGCTCTGCCGGCGGTAACTTTATGCTCACACTAGGGTCATCCTTTTGACGCAAAATAACAATTCCTTCATCGCGCCTTCAAATCCTAACATTCATTCATGTAATAAGAATGAAATGAATAGTCATACGCATCTTATGATTCATGAGAAAGAAACTTGCCTCCCCCCCACTGAAGGGCACGAGCCGCCACTGCCACTAGATAACATTTATACTAGACCTCACTAGACATCGCTAGCTTTTATCAGATCCTAAAGTTTCACTCGATACCATAAGATTTCACTGGATAACATTTATACTAGACCTCACTAGCAATTACTAGCTTTCATCAGATCTTATAGTTTCACTTGATACCATAAGATTTCACTAGATGACATTTATACTAGACCTCACTAGCAATTACTAGCTTTCATCAGATATTATAGTTTCACTCGATACCATAAGATTTCACTAGATAACAATTATACTAGACCTCACTAGCAATAACTAGCTTTTATCAGATCTTATAGTTTCACTCGATACCATTAGTTTTCACGATATAAGTTCTATACTAGACCTCACTAGCAATTACCAGCTTTCATCAGATCTTATAGTTTCACTCGATACCATAACATTTCACTTGAGATCATTCAAACCAGACCTCACTAGCAATTACTAGCTTTCGTCAGATCTTATAGTTTCACTCGATATCATAAGATGTCACTAGATAACATTCATACCAGAGCTCACTAGCCGCCAACAGTTTTCTTCAGATCTCAAAGCTTCACTCGATACCATAAGATTTCACTAGATAACATTTATACTAGACCACACTAGCCATTACTGGTTTTCGTCAGATCTTATAGTTTCACTTGATACCATAAGATTTCACTTGATACCATAAGATTTCACTAGATAACAATTATACTAGACCTCACTAGCCATTACTGGTTTTCGTCAGATCTTATAGTTTCACTCGATACCATAAGATTTCACCAGATCCAACGAAACTGTAAGATCCGATGAAAGCTAGTAATGGCTAGTGAGGTCTAGTATAAATGTTATCTAGTGAAATCTTATGGTATCGAGTGAAACTATAAGATCTAATGAAAGCAAGTAATGGCTAGTGAGGTCTAGTATAAATGTTATCTAGTGAAATCTTATGGTATCAAGTGAAACTATAAGATCTGATGAAAGCTAGTAATTGCTAGTAAGGTCTAGTATAAATGTTATCTAGTGAAATCCCATGATATCAAGTGGAAATTTAAGATCTAATGAAAGCTAGTATTGGCTTGTGAGGTCAAGTTCAAATGTTTTCTAGTGAATTCCTATGGTAACAAGTGAAACTATAAGATCTGATGAAAGCCAGCGATGTCAAGGTCTATGCAAGGTCAAGTATGCAAGGTCTAGTATAAATGTGTTTCAGTAAAATCTTATGGTATCGAGTGAAACTATAAGATATAATGACAGCTAGTGGCGGCTAGTGAGGTCTAGTATAAATATTTTATAGTGAAATCTTATGGTATCGAGTGAAACTATAAGATCTGATGAGAGCTAGTGACGGCTAGTGGGGTCTAGTATAATTGTTATCTAGTGAAATCTTATGGTATCGAGTGAAACTATATGATCTGATGAAAGCTAGTTATTGCTAGTGAGGCCTAGTTTAATTGTTATCTAGTGAAATCTTCTGGTATCAAGTTAAACTATATGATCTGATGAAAGCTAGTAATTGCTAGTGAGGTCTAGTATAAATGTTATCTAGTGAAATCTCATGGTATCGAGTGAAACTATAATATCTGATGAAAGCTAGTGATTGCTAGTGACGTCTAGTATAAATGTTCTCTAGTGAAATCTTATGGTATCGAGTGAGTGATGCATATGGCTTTCTTAGACTTGGAGAAGGCGTATGATAGGTTGCCAAGAGAAAGAGTGTGGGAGTGTTTGGTGAAGAGAGGAATAGGCAAGGACTTGATCGAGCGAATCAAATGTATGTATCGAAACAGTGTGAGTTGTGTGCAGACGGGGGTAGGGCGATCGGAATGGTTCAATATTAGTGAAGGGTTACGACAAGGCAGTGTTTTATCACCAACGCTGTTTATCATAGTAATGGACGAGTTGCTGAAGAATGTAGAGACAAATGAGAGTGATGATAGTCGAACATTAATTTATGCTGATGATGTGGTGGTGTGGGGAGAAACTAGAGAGGAATTGCAGATCAAGATTCATAAATGGAGTGAAGAGACAGAAAAGATGGGTTTGAGAATAAGTGAAGAGAAGAGCGAAGTGATGACCATGGAAAAGAAGAAGAGCAAATACGGTCATGCTAGGATCAAGCTTGGAGAAGGATGGATGAACGAGATTGAAGAGTTCAAATACCTTGGCAGCATACTCACCAACAAGGCTAAAGTGGATAGAGAGGTGCAGGAGAGAAGAAAGAAAGCGGAGTCATTCTATCAGGCAGTTAGAAAGTTGCTGTGGAATGAGAAGTTTCCCCTAAAAATCAAACTAATAATGTACAAAATGTATTTCCTGCCAATTTTAACTTATGGTGCAGTGACATGGTCGGCGGGTATGAGGGAATGGAACCAGCTACAGGCAGCTGAGTTGAAGTTTTTGAGGAGTGTGAATGGAGTTACAATAATGGATAAAGTTCGGAGTAGGCAGATAAGAAGTGAGCTAGGGATAGAGCGATTAGCATTCAAACTGGGGAGAGAGAGGCTAAGGTGGTTCGGTCACATGAAGAGGATGGGAACCGAGAGAATACCAAGGCGGGTATTCGAGGCGGCTGCAGTGGGAACACGGAGAGTGGGGCGACCGAGAGAGCGGTGGATTGGGTTCATCAAAGAGGATGTACTGAAGAGAGGAGGAAGGTGGAGTGAGTTAGAGACGGAGGGACATTGGGAGAACAGAACAAGGTGGAAGGAATTGTTGGAGCAACCGGAAGTAGATGAAGAAGAGGAGGAAGAAGAGGATGAAACGCCAGGCGTGGCCAGCCGGTTTCTGGGAATCCTGCGGCCCTAGTGCTGGTGGGAACACCCACCCCCTGACCCAATGTTGTATTTGGAAACAGGGTTAGATAATCATTATTATTATTATTAATCAAATAGTAATATGGTGACACCATACATTTGCATGTTTCCTGTTGAGCATTATTCTCTATATCGTAATGTATGTGTTTTCATATTGTATAATTAATGGAAATAAAATAATAATAGGCCTATTATTATTATTATGTAAATTTGTTAAATACATACAAAATTTCCATTATGTAGGTGGAAGTTGAGTATGGCGATGAAATTCATTAAAAACTACATTTATAAAAAAAAAATAACTTTAAATAATAAGTCAATAGGCTTTACTTTTGATATCCCTTTTGAATTCTTAAAATTACACGAATCTAGTTCTGCACAACCCTGTCGACTCAACAAAAGTGTTAATATTCTTTTATAAATCAAGTTGACTTATTGAGGGTTGCATTACTCACCGGCAAACCAGACTACATCTTAGAATTAGGTTTGAATTTGAATTACAGTTGATTATTAAATTTGTATGTAGTAATACTCGCAATACATACTCTCTTTGCTATGAGTGTGAATTTGTTAGTATATTGGCATAGGCCTAGGCTATAAATTATAAACAGTAAAGAATTGGTTCAGCAAGATTAATTCCAAGATTTATTTCTGTGAAAGAGGTATAGGCCTTGGTAGAGGATATACACAAAGCACTTTATTGACATTGGATTTGCCAGCTATGTAGTATGTACGCCCACAGATTCTGGGTAAAACAACATAGATGAAAAATATGGTTGCAGCAATAAATGATTGTATTTTTACAGGTGAGCGAGTGCACGCCAGCACCCACATCCTACACGCAGATGCGTCTGAAGACGAAGACGACCCAGGCACTGGCTCTGACTGGATCCCGGCCGAGGCAGCCGTGGAAGTGGTATCAGCAATACCGCTTGCCACAAAGACACAAGGCACACAAACACTGTGCACTGGGTAAGTTCCCTATATTTATTTCAGAAAAATCATTCTACAAACAGCACACCTACCATTTTTTTGCATCTGCCCTTTGCACGCTGAAAACATCAAATAAATAAATTGCCAAATACTGAATGATAATAATAAAAATATTGAAGTACCGGTAGATCAAGATGATCAAGAATCTAAGCCTATGCTATCTTTTTATATTAGGAAAAGTACATTGGCTATATCTACATGATTATAATTATGTGCTTTGTGGTAGAAGAGAAATGACAAATTTAATTAGGCATGTTTTTATTTGTTCATGTTATTTATGTTATGAAAATATTCATGGTGATTATTGGTTGAGATATTCTACCCGTGGAATAGACCTAAGTTTCAATATTGCATGACCAACAGTTTCTTATTGGTAAAAATAATCATGATTTATATTAAAGACTATTACTTTCTTTGAAAAGAATGTTTATATTTAGTCGTTGCATTTCAGTGGCTGTTTTTCAACAGAATAATGTCGAGGCCTAGTATACTATCAATAAATATATTACCGGTACCTGTGCCGGTTGTCAACATATTAAAACTAAGATAGTCATGACTTTAACTTTAATTTTATTGGTGTTTATTATTTGACAGGCCAACATCAACATCTACCCTTATTAGCCAGGGTGAGCGAACGGCTAGTGCAATGGAGGAGATCCGCGACCTCATGCAACAGACAATGGTCGCAACAAGGGCAGAAGAGAACAATGCCAATATAGCTGCTGCTCTGGTAGCAATAGCAAATATTTTACACAATTAGAAATAACGCTTCAACGGCTAAAACTATGTCCAAGTTTTAATTTAGTGAAGTTACTTGAATTCAATTAAAAAGCAATTGTTATATATATGTCATGAGGCAAACGGTCCTAACTTACGACAATTGATTATTATTCCAGAAAACTGGTTTTCTAATCAATTGCTGTAATATGACCCTAGCCAGATATGAAGTTAAAATTAGAAACTATGTGTTCTCATTTACTAACTAAGAGATTTCATCATCAGTTCAAGATTGTTGGTTCAAGGCTGAAAGTCGCATGATATTAACGTAGATTTCCCTAAGTTTGTTTATAATAAACAACAAACGAAATCAGTAATAGCAGAGAGAAATCCGAGTTAATTGGCTATAGTGGTAGTGATACTCTCCCGAAGAGATCACAATAACCACATAATAAAGATCACGGTATTGACAGATTTCGAAATACTCACTGATAACTTTTGACCATTATTATATAAAAAGCGGACTTTGGAGTTAGGCCTATTTCGGAACTAGGACAATGAGGGGGCTGGAAACCCCTCCAATTGAGATAACCCTATGTTATTGTCTTCAAAATCTCGTATATAAAGTGAGTGTTTTTCCTAAAGAAATCAGTCGATTCTCCAGTCGTACCCAGTCAAGATCAGTCGATTCTCCAGTCGTACCCAGTCAAGATCACGTCGATTCTCCAGTCGTACCCAGTCAAGACCAAGTCGATTCTCCAGTCGTACCCAGTCAAGATCAAGTCGATTCTCCAGTCGTACCCAGTCAAGATCAAGTCGATTCTCCAGTCGTACCCAGTCAAGATCACGTCGATTCTCCAGTCGTACCCAGTCAAGATCAAGTCGATTCTCCAGTCGTACCCAGTCAAGATCAGTCGATTCTCCAGTCGTACCCAGTCAAGATCAAGTCGATTCTCCAGTCGTACCCAATCAAGATCACGTCGATCGCCAGTAATTGTAGAAGTACTCTGTCGTTGAAATATCTCTGAACCAACTATTCTTCATACTGTAAGTGTTATATATATTTTATTGTCTACACACTGTCTTCAACACTTTAAAACTAATTCAGGTTTTAGATTATTTTGATAGAGTCTATTTCTCATTCAAGTTTATATTTTAATAGTGGTCTTTGTGTTCTGACCCTATAATTGCTCTCATTGAAGTAACTTCATTAATTTACGAACTCCTTTTGAGTTGATCAAGTTCTTGTAAAGAGTATAATTATTTTTGGATCATAAAAATCCACCTTTATATCGTTTTTATTTTAATTTTTATAATCTTTTACTTTATGTTGTATATTCTCTTCTTGGTATCGGAGCTAACCACCTTATGACCGAACCAATATCTATGTTATGTATTTATTAAACATATTCAATAAATATATTTCTTATCTTGAGTTCTAAAAGTTCTTATCACTTACTAAAGTTATAATCTCCTGACCTCTGAACTTAACTATAGTGCTCTCGCTATAAGAGTTTATCATCTTAAATTCTGGATTCACCTACCGACAGCAAGGATCTACGATTAAATTATAAATCATAAGACCATCATACTTCGGTATTTTGGCTCCCATGATATATAAATAATAAATTCCATTTACATACACTCTAGTTATATCGGTAGGCCTTATGAGAAAATAAAGATACTGTAACACTATTTAATGTTTATGTAATTACTAATTAGTTATTTAATATTGGTACGGCAACTTACAAAATCGATAGTAGGCCTATAGGTGTACTATTGATATATATATATATATAGATAAAATTATATATATAGATAGATACAAGGAGTGTAACAGGATCAACGTGTGCTAGATACCCTACCCTTACCGAGATCACACATCAAACCTCTGAGCAATAAGCTGTCTCCGCATGATCACAGCATTGCGGTCATTCCTCTGTGGTTGGTTATCATCAATAATAACAGGTATCCGATGCTGCATGATTGGTTCATCCAAAAGGGGAACATTCCTTTGGATGCACAAATCATGCAGCACGCAGTTATTATGCGGCAACACTGCAACACTGCCCCCGCTCTCGTCAATACACCGGAACCTGCTTGTGAGCACTCCCAAACAGCGCTCAATGACGCATCGACTCCTCGTCAGGCTACGATTGTATCTGCGTTCGCCTTCGGTGATGGGAATACGTATTGGAATGAACAGATGCACATCCAAAGTCATCCAAAGTATCACCTGTAAAGTTCAAATTGAAAAATTAGAAGAGTGGAAAGAAAGACTTGTCAGTAGAGTTTTGTCTTCATTTCGGTAGGACCTATTTGGAAATGTCGAACACAATACCTGATCGGTCTGCACTTCAAACGCGACGCGAGTCAGTGAGACGCTTCAAAAAAAGTTGAAATTTATTCTTATTCATTTTTATGAAACTAGACTACCCAAGTTCCTCAAAAGTAAATTTGCATTATTTTTGCCCTAAAAAATGAATTCTCAGTTGAAAGCATCATCTTGATTTAAAACCTCTTTGAAATCAGAAAAGGGTTTACTAGTTATTAATAAGGTCTACCGAGGCCTCTCTCGTTGACGAAAAGCCTCCTCACTTTGTTCATGTGACGTCACTACTCGAGCAAAGCGGGTTGCATACCAGCTCCCATACTGACTTAATTATTTGTTTTAATTAATCCAGTGAGCCAAGTGAGTTGACACTGTCGATTCATACCTTAGAATAGGCCACTCTACTAATAGTTAGAAGTTATTATGAGAGTCCTGTGGGCCTTTAAGGTGTTTAATTAATAATTTACGGTGTTTAAGGTTTTGTATTCAAAAAATGAATTAAATTATGTATGCATACCGAGAAGCCAGCCTGAAGGGACGACGCCATCATCGAGTTGCTGTTTGAGAGCGCTCTGGCTGTAGATGAACTGGTCACGTGTGCTGCCCGGCCAACGAGCAATCTGCTGGCCAGGAGCACACAACCTGGCAGTTGATACTATGGTTCCGGTACCTATCAACAAAAGCAGGCTCATCCTCCGAAGGTGCCTTCACATTTATCAGTGTGCCGTCGATGACACCAATAACATTTGGAAATTCCAAAATGTCATGAAATTCTGAAAAAAAAATCAGCATTAGACATAATAATAATATGTAGGTACAATGCATTGCTCAAGAAACAACTAGAGATTTAGATAGCCTGGTCCAACCGTTACACGATAGAGCGTATCAACCGTTTCTATCATCAGCCACGAGCGGGGTTTGAAAGTTATTTATAGCATTGTGTCATTCGGGAGACCGGGGTTCGATTCCCACGATGGTCGACCATCCTGACAGGGGTTTTTCGTGGTTTCCCTCTGTCGTTCAGGTTAATACTGGGATGGTTCCTTAACAACAGGCCACAACCGACTCCTTCCCACCATCCAAAACACCTAATGAAATAACCTCTCATCTCATCATCCCATAATCTCATTTATCATTCACCGACGCCAATAGATCGTAGTCATCAGTACAGTGCGTCGTTAAAACCCAATATAAAAAAATATAGCATTGTGAGTGTATTATAAAGTCATTGTTCGAATTCAAAGACATTCACGTCAAACATGGGTGGTTGGGTCTGTGTGCCCAGACCCTCTTGTGTTTATAGGTTTTCATGCCTTATGCATGATGTGTTTTTATTATTTCAGACGTGAGAATTATTGAATCTTTCACGAGCTTGTGCGTGTCTAATAATGGATTTATTTTTGTTCTAACTTATACGATAAATGCCTTCCCGGGCCACGAACAGGCCAACGAAAAAAGATTGCTAGCAAGTATCCGCTCGAAATGTAACAACCTAAGTAGCAAGAGCAAGCCGTCATCCAGCAAAAATAATGACAATTTATAACTTCAACGTTGATTCACAATGTTAGGCAAGTGACCAACTGTGAGTGAAAAAATAAATATGGCAAAATACCAAAAATTTGAATTTATAGAGCAAAAAACCACTGTACCCCACCCACCACTGTTTCCCTTCCTATGAAAATTTTTGATTTTACATTGATTTTTCTGTACGTAGGGGGATAGGCCTAATTACTTGTGCTTATCCATTTTTTACTTTTTTGACCAAAATTCGAACTTGCGTGTACACTTTTAGTGGATATTTGAATAAGGGAGTAAATATATTCTGGTCAATCAAATCAAACATCAAAGTTGTGAAACAAAATATTTCCTTCTAACATCAAGAGGAAAAATGAATGCAATTATATCGGCTGAAAAGGCTTTACAATAAGAAATTAGACCGAAAAAAGACTAAAAACCTACAAAAGAAACTCTGAAAAAAGACCTAAGTTGTCAAAAATGTAAAAAAAAAATCAAGGCAAAATAAACATGTTTTCGCAACGTGATGCATGAAACGTATTAATATTTCATTTTTGAGTACAATTAAGCGAAAGAAAAATGGATACGTCTCGAAACATCCTAGCCCTTCTTATGATCAATCATTGATTAGGACATCATCGATTTAAATATTCCAATACGTCGATATTGAATTATAGGCGTATAGTATTAGAATGGTATTTCATATGAATAATTACATGTCAATAATTAATATGAATATTTATATGACAATTATTTTTGGCAATATTTTTCATTAATATTCGCCCTCATTTTTCATGAATATTTATTTACCCTCATTTTATATGAATATTTATTTGCCAATAATTTGAATGAATGTTCATTTGCCAATAATTTGAATGAATATTTATTTGCCAATAATTTGAATGAATGTTCATTTGCCAATAATTTGAATGAATATTTATTTGCCAATAATTTGAATGAATGTTTATTTGCCAATAATTTGAATGAATATTTATTTGCCAATAATTTGAATGAATGTTTATTTGCCAATAATTTGAATGAATATTTATTTGCCAATAATTTGAATGAATATTTATTTGCCAATAATTTGAATGAATATTTATTTGCCAATAATTTGAATGAATATTTATTTGTCAATAATTTGAATGAATGTTCATTTGCCAATAATTTGAATGAATATTTATTTGCCAATAATTTGAATGAATGTTCATTTGCCAATAATTTGAATGAATATTTATTTGCCAATAATTTGAATGAATGTTTATTTGCCAATAATTTATATGAACGTTTATTTGCCAATAATTTGAATGAATATTTATTTGCCAATAATTTGAATGAATGTTTATTTGCCAATAATTTATATGAACGTTTATTTGCCAATAATTTGAATGAATATTTATTTGCCAATAATTTATATGAACGTTTATTTGCCAATAATTTATATGAATGTTTATTTGGAATATTTTTTATGAATATTTATTTGCCAATACTTTCATGAATAATTATTTGGCAATATTTTTTATGAATACTTATTTGGCAATAATTTATTTGAATGATTATTTGGCAATAATTTATGGCAATATTTTTTATGAATACTAATTTGTCAATAATTTATGTGAATGATTATTTGGCAATAATTTATGTGAATGATTATTTTGAATAATTATGTAGCAATGCTTTTTTCCTTGAATATGTGAATAATTTTTGGCAATGATTTTTCCTTTCTGAATATTTATTGCCCAATATTTAATACTCAATGATTTTGTCCAAAGAAAGCATTGACTGAAAAATCATTTTTTTTTTATACTTCCAATATTTTTTTTTCATGAGGGATCGATGACTTGAACCA